>DF359137.1:45767-57332 GCA_000787875.1 Solanum virginianum
ACGGTCTCAGGTTTGCGATCGGAGCATGAGAAGACACATTACATGCGAGGTCAATTCTAGGGGTACTTTCGTCTTTGCACAGGTGTTACAATATCTCACCCTTGGGATCATTCGACCTCAAATGATAACGATACGAACAAAGCTAGCTTAGTACAAGGTTCTTGAACTTAATAAATATAAATCTTTAAGGTGAAATACGAAAGTACCTTCAAGATCCTCATTCAGGCCAACAAACAAGTGTAGGTACTTGGCCTTCATATCTTCCTCTGTCTCCCATGTATCTTCCTCCATGAATTGGTTCCTCTATAGAACCTTCATTGAAACAATCTCCTTGGTCCTCAATTTACAAACTTGTTGGTTTAATATTTGCACCGGAATCTCTTCATAAGACAAATTATCCTTAATTCCAACACTTTCAACCGGAACAACTAGAAAGGGATCTCTCAAGCACTTCTTAAGCATGGAAATATGAAAAACCGGATGTATAGCACTTAATTCTACTGGTAACTCCAACTCATAAGCAATGCTACCTACTCATCTCAGGATCTGATAAGGCCCAATATATCGTGGGCTAAGCTTTCCCTTCATCCCGAATCTCATAATTCTCTTCATTGGTGATACCTTTAACTATACCGAATTGCCTACTTCAAGCTCCAAGTCTCTTCTTCTAACATCCATGTAAGCCTTTTGTCGGCTCTGAGCCGTCTTGAGCCTCTCCTGGATAACATTCACTTTTTCCATAGCCTGATGAACTAAATCAAGTCCTATCAATCCTGCCTCACCAACTTCAAACCACCCTATGGGTGATCTACACCTTCTCCTATAAAGAGCCTCATATGGTTCCATATGTATGCTGGCCTGAAAGTTATTATTATAAGAAAATTCAATCAAAGGTAAATGATCATCCCAAGTACCTTTAAAGTATATCATGCACGTCCTCAACATATCTTCCAAGGTCTGTATGGTTCTATCTGCTTTCCCGTCTGTCTGTGGATGGAAAGTTGTGCTAAGATTCATCTTCGTATCAAGCCCTTTTTGAAAGGACTTCCAAAACTGTGTTGTAAACTGAGCTCCTCTGTATGAAATAATGGATATAGGGACCCCGTATAGCCTAACAATCTCCTTAAGATAAAGTCTGGCATAATCCTCAGCTGTATCAGTCGTCTTGATAGGTAGGAAGTGAGCTGACTTGGTCATTCTGTCTATTATGACCCATATCGAATCATGCTGTTGATGGGATCGAGGTAAGCCTATTACGAAGTCCATATTTATTGTCTCCCATTTCCATTCCAGAATCTTTATGTTCTGGGCTACACCACAAGGTCATTGGTGCTCAACCTTAACTTGTTGGCAATTTGGGCATCTAGACACGAACTCTGCAATGTCCTTTATACCACCCCACCAATAGGCTTCTCGAAAGTCTTTATATATCTTTGTTGCACCAGGGTGGATAGAGTATCTGGCATTATGAGCCTTAACCTAGATCTATCTCTAAGGCCATCAACATTTGGCACACACAACCTGTCTTGGTATCTCAGGACACCATCTCCCCCTTTTGAGAACACTAATACTTTCTGCTTCTGAACATCTTCTTTCAATCGGAGGAGGATGGGATCCCTGTATTGCTTTTCTTTTACTTCTATCACCAAGGATGACTCTGACCCATTTTTGATAATGGCCTCACCTTCGTAAAAATCTTCAATTTGCACCCCAAAACAGGCTAATATATGAACCTCCTTAGCTAACTCTTTCTTTTCATCCTCAACATGGGTTGTGCTCCCAATGGTCACCCTACTAAGAGCCTTAGCAACTACTTTAGCTTTACCTGGGTGATAGAGGATACTCATATCATAGTCTTTCAGTAGTTCCAACCATCTCCTCTCTCTGAAATTCAACTCCTTCTGGCCAAACACATACTGCAAACTCTTGTGGTTCGTGAATACATCCACGTGCCTACTATATAGATAGTGTCTCTAGATCTTCAGAGCAAACACTACCACAGCAAGCTCAAGATTATGAGTTGGGTAATTCTGTTGATGAATCTTAAGCTGTCTGGAGGCATATGATATCACCTTGCCTCTCTGCATTAATACACAACCCAAGCCAACTCTAGAAGCATCACAATATACCACGAAATCATCAACTCCATCAAGTAGCGATAAGACTGGGGCTGTACTCTTGGAAACTCTTCTCACAAGCCTCTAACCACTAGAACTTAGTCTTCTTCTAAGTCAACTTAGTCAAGGGATCTGAGATAGAAGAAAACCCCTCTATAAACCGTCTGTAGTACCCCGCCAAGCCCAAGAAACTCCTTATCTCCATGGGAGTTATGGGCCTTGGCCAATTCTTTACTATCTCAATCTTTTGGGAATCAACTTGGATACCCTCAGCAGACACAATATGCCCCAGAAATGCCATAGATGCCAATCAAAACTCACACTTAGAAAACTTTGCATACAGTTTTTGATCCTTAAGGGTCTGAACGATAACTCTAAGATGGTCTGTATGCTCCTCCTTATTACAGGAGTAGATCAGGATATCATCTATGAACATAATAACAAACATAACACCCTGTTCATAAGATCCATAAAAGTTGCTGGTGCATTTGTTAGCCCGAAGGACATGACCAAAAACTCATAATGACCATATTAGGTTCTGAAAGCTGTCTTAAGAATATCTTTCTCTCTAACTTTAAGCTGATGATACCCAGATCTGAGATCTATCTTGGAAAAATAGGCAGCACCCTGAAGTTGGTCGAATAAGTCATCAATTCTGGGAAGAAGATACTTATTTTTAATGGTAACCTTATTCAACTAACGATAATCTATGCACATTCAAAGATAGCCATTCTTCTTATGCACGAAGAGCAATAGAGCACCCCAAGGTGAGATGCTTGGTCTAATGAAACCCTTATCTAACAGATCTTTCAGTTGTAACTTTAACTCTTTTAGCTCCAAAGGAGCCATACAGTATGGAGGAATAGATATGGGCTGAGTATTTGGAAGAGTATCTATCCCAAAGTCTATCTCCCTATCAGGAGGGACTCCGGGAAGATCCTCAGGAAAGACTTCTGGGAATCTATTCACAACTGGGATGGACTGAAGAGATGGTGCCTCAGCACGAGAATCCTTAACCTTGACTAGGTGATATATAAACCCCTTGGAGATTAACTTTCTGGCTTTGAGGTAGGAGACAAACTGACCCTTAGGAAAAACTGAGCAACCCCTCCACTCTAAGACAGGTTCGTTAGGGAACTGAAATTTGACCACCTAGTTTTGCAATCTATGGAGGCATATCCAGCATGAAGCCAATCCATGCCTAGGATGACATCAAAATCTACCATGTCTAACTCTACCAAATCAGCTACATCAACTACCACTATGAGCTTTGTGGTGATACAACATCTTGCCCCTGGACAGCCTCTACAAATCTTTGGGCTAAAATAGACTCTCCAGTAGGAGTTGAAATACTAAAAGGCTCAAGAAGACATTCTGGTTTGACCCCAAATTTCATAGCTACATATAGGGTTACAAACGACAATATGGCTCTTGGGTATAATAATGCATAGACATCATAAGTAAAGATTTTGAGCATACTCGTAACCACTTCTGGTGAATTTTTCTGCTCTTGTCTAGTGCCCATGGCATACAAGCGATTTGTGCCCCCGCTTGTCCCTGATGTAGTACCCCTGTGAGGTGGCTTACCCTGTGGTGCTGAAGAGACTGTCTGTGATCTGGTATGTCTCATAGTCTGCTTTCCCATAGGGTAATCCTTCAAGAAGTGCCCTAGCTGACCACACTTGAAACAAACATTTGTGCCCATAAGGCACTCTCCAGGATGAGATCTACCACACTTACCACAAGTAGGATAATGATTTGGTACTTGAGCTACACTGCCCTATGACTGGCTTCCCGAAAATATGCGGTGTTGTGATCCGTGCTCATTCTGCAGGTGCACTAGCGGATGAAGGTGTTGGTCCGACTGTCTTAGGCTAAAAGGATGAGTGACTTCCACCTTTATTCCCTCTTTTACCTAACTCCTGGCCCGATGTCTTGGACCTTTTGCTCCTAAACTCCTCCCTATGCTGCATCTTTTCCTTCTCTACCTGCTGAACATATGTCATCAGACGGGCTATATCCATATCCCAATTAACATCACATTCCTCCCCTCTCTTTAGTCATTCGAGAGAGCCCAAACATGAAGAGATCCATCCTGTTATGCATATGTGTCACCATGGCTGGAGCGTAATGGGACAATTGAGTAAACTTGAGGCTGTATTCCCATACACTCATATTCTCTTGCTTCAAGTTCAAAATCTCCCTTACCTTAGCCTGCCTATCTCCCCGGGAAAGTACTGTCCCAAGAAGGCCTCTTCAAACACTGCCCAACTAATAGTTGGTGCTCCATCTGCCTTGCTCCCTTCCTATTGGTCGAATCAGATTCTAGCTACCCCCTTAAGCTGGTAGGCAGCCAACTCATCCCACTCAGCATCACCTATACACATAACCTGAAACACCTTCTGGAGCTCCTCAATGAAGTTCTCAGGATCCTTCTTCACCTTAGACCTCGTGAACCCTGGTAGGTTCATCCTTAGAAACTTCCTAACTCTGGCGGTATCCACCCCATTATTCCTGCCATCTCTCTGGTGACCTCTCTGAGTAGTGACTGCCTGAGCCAAAGTCTGGATAGCCTGGCGAAGCTCAACATTGGTTATGTCTGCTTGTTGTGGCTGCTCCACAGGCACATCGGGACCTCTAGGTTCCTCAGGAATTCGGCCAGACTGGTTTCCATTCCTCCTGGCTAGGCACCCTTTGCCCCTTGCTGGTCTGCCAGCTCTGCGTACAGGCATGATCTGGAAAACACAACGTGAATGCGTGAGTTAGAAGGGACTTCACAGAGAGATACACTCTGAAGTACGAGACAAAGAATAACAATTAATGATGACACTTCCTAATGTCCGTAGCCTCCCTATTATAGATGTGGCGCGCTTCAGACCCATAATATGGACTCTACTAGTCACAGTTCCATAGACTACCTAGGACTCTTGAACTCTGATACCAAGTTTATCACGCCCCGAGCCTACACCCTAGATATGGCCGACACTCAAAAATTATTTCTGGTCCCAAGTGAACTACTTGGCCTTGCTACTTACCCAGCGGAAGACTTAACAATAGTGGGAAACTATCAAGATAGCAACTTAACTCATAAATTTACTGCATAACACTGAATGTGAAAATCCACAAGCAACAACTGATATAACAAAAACTAAAATGCTGACATGTAGTCTATGGAGACTCTACTATTACTGTCTGAAAGGACTAATAGGACAGGCCCCAAGTAGTCAGAACTAAAATAAAAGCTGAAATGAAATAACGTAAGCCATAGAGCCTCAGACTGAGAAGAGGTCTCACCAATAAACTGATAGTTGTCAGGTTATCAAAGAAGTGGCTGCTGAGGAACTCTGTCACCTGCGTCTGCATCATAAAGTGATGTAGGTCCTAAGGACGTCAGTACGTGGTATATACGGTATGTAAAATGACCAAAATATTTAATCAGGATATCATAATATTTCATAAAAGATAACTTTGCCGAGGTAGGGGACGAAGAACTAGGGGAGTGGATCCATCCCAAAATTGGGTCATCTCAGTGGCTAAGAAGGAAGGTACCGTAGTACAATCCTATCTTATGCTGGCTACATAGTTTATGAGTTCGAGTAATTAATTCTACTCTTACCCATATTGGTGCTTAATACCACTCCCAAAACTTTATATAGCTCATACATATGACTTGGAATTCTTAATATCTATTTTCTCGGGAACTTAGTCCAACTTACTACACAGCTTTCTCATCTGACTTCTTTAACTTAACTTAAAACTAGAATCAACTCAGTGACTTAAAACATATACTACTCAGCTTTCTTATCTGATTTGTGTAACTTAACTGAAAACTAAAATCAACTCAGTGACTCAAAACATACTAGATTTTCTTAGCTAATATGCAAAATTAAACTTTTAAAATGCACTTCTTGAACTTAAGCTTAAAGGTACTCAAACTAGTCTTTTCTTTCTTGAAATAATGTCAAAATTTTCAAGAAAACTCAACAATAATAAATCTTGATCATAAATGAATATAACTTGATAACAATTCTTTAAGTGAGTGATATAGAGACCAAGAATCATAATATTCACAAAAAATCTATGGAATTTATCATGAAAATCAACATACTTTCAAAATTTATGGGTATTCAGTCTCAATTAATACTTGAAAGTTCATGGATGAAAAACTAGCTTCTATTTCTAAAGATATTATCAAAATAATAATTTTTAGGTGACCTTACATACCTTGGAATGACTTCTTGGAAGATTGAAGAGAAATTCCTAAATTCTACTATCGATTCTTGAATTCTTGAGCACAAGTTCTTAAAAGGTTTTGCTTGCTTTTAGAGAATGAATGAAGAAAATAACGTTTTAGAGACTAAATACAAAATAAAAATGGATTAGTTTAGGATATAGGGTGTGGAAAAGGTCAAAATTACTCCTCCCCATTAAAAGCACAAAACTGCACCGATTTTACACTAGTGCGTGACGCACACTAGTGTTAAATCTCACTTTTTCACAAATTTTCTAGTTTTGTCAAATTTTTGAAAAAATATAAGTGTGGTTCCGCGTCAGGGAAGGGGCGCGAAAACTCCATTGTTTTTTATTTTCTTGGGAAAAATTAATTCGCATTTTTTTGTGTTAAAGTCGAGTCGACACTATTTTCCGACTCAAATTTTTGCCTTGATCGTAAATCCGGTATCGAATTTGCAATCGGAGCATGGGAAGACACGTTATGCGCGAGGTCAATTCTAGGGGTATTTTGGTTTTTGCACGTGTGTTACAGATAAATTATGAAAAAAAATCTAATACAGATGGAGATTTATTTTATTCCATAAGAAAATGAAACATACTATAAATATTTAAAAGATCGAGTGGTTAGTTTCAAGGGTATAAGTTGAGTGGTTAGTTTCAAGGGTATAAGTGACCTAAAAGGGCTAATGAAAGACATTTTTGGACCCAAAGGTGGATGACATGAGTATTTTAGGCCCAATAGGTGGATGTAAGACATTTTTGTGCCATTTCCAATAGTTCAAGGACATTTTAGGCCTTTGCGTGCTTTTTAATACATATAAGTTTAGTATACATATATTGCACATGTGTGTCACATCAATATTATTAAATTGAATACTATAAATAATAATTGAAATTCTTTAATATTGTCATAAAAGTATACATTTTTTCCTATTGTTCATCCGATGTTCAAAATTCTCATTGAAGTCCAACGAATTCAAATTCAAACTTGACAAACCTCATTTGGAAATAATGCTCTCTACCAAGATTTTTTTTTCATACCTAGCCTACACAATTCTAAGTAAATGGAACAATAATAAATGACCCTAAACATACATTTAATTTAAATATAAAGTAAAAGGTATATTTTATGAATAATTTGTATAGTTCTAATTATTTTATTTGGGATCAAAATATTCATATTTTGTTTACAACAAAAAGAAGGTAAATTTGACAAACTATATTTCATTAAATATTTTTTGAAATATATTTGTTCACAATTCTTTAAAAAAATAGTCAAATAACATAATTTTAAAAATCGGCACTTTGATTTTTCAGAAATATATGAGAATAAAAGAAAATGTCTTACAACTTCTTTGAGACTACTAATACTTTGAATTAATAAGTTGTTATTCAAATAATAAAGGAAAAAAAATCTTGAAGTGATTCATCCTATTTACTTGAGCGTAAAAAAAACTTTAGATTCTCTTATATTACAAATAATTTGAAAAGTATTGTTCACCTCCATAAATGAACAAATAGTCGGATTTTTTGTCAATCAACTTAGATGAAAAAACTTTACCAAACAAGCATAATATATTTTTATACATTTATAATACATTCATATTGCATGCATAATTTACTTTTAAAATAAGTGCAGATTTATCATAGTATTATTGCTATAAATGGTAAAGTTGTTGTTATGTGACTAGGAGGTCACAGGTTGAAGCCTTAGAAACAGCCTCTGGCAAAAATGCAATGTGAGACTGCATACAATAGACCCTTGTGGTCGGGCCCTTCCCCAAACCTTGCGCATAGCGACTTAGCGAGAGTTTTAGTGCATCGAATTTGTCCCCTTTTTATTGCTATAAATGGTAAATAAATAAAAAATATCAATAAAATTAGTAATTATTTATTAAATAGTATTCTCCAAAGTTCTTTTTCCTTTTCTTTATTTATACGGCTTAAGACTAAATCAATCTTTTTCATGTACAACAAAGATTTATACAATAAGAACCAAAATATATTGACCAAAATAATTAATTTTTGCATGAATTTCAAATTTACGGCCATGCACGAGTTAAGGGGAAAAAAAAAAGAATGCAACAAGTAGCGTACCTTTTAAGCATATTTATTTTCGTCGGAAAGAATAGTATAGTCCAAAATATATTGATCAAAATAATTAATTTTTATGTGAATTCAGATCTTATTTTCCAAGTATGTGTAGCTAGTATTTGATTTAAAATTTAGATTAGATTTTGAAATTTTTTAACTTCAACTTTATGATTGAAATGGAATTTAATTAAATTTTTAAAATTTGATCATCAAATATTTTTATGTTGCTGAAATTGATCTGACTTACACTCATGTGCACAGCCACCATAAGCGAAGGGTGGTTTGATACACAGTCATGTGCACAGCCACCATAGGCGAAGGGTGATTTGATACATAGTATCATTCTTTCACGATCCAAAATAGATTTATTATTACGGAACTAAATAAATTTCCAAATCCAAAGATAAATACATTTAAAATGGAAAAATCCAATAGATAAAAATCATCTTCAAAAACTTGGTGTCACGAGTGTAGAGAGCATCGAGTACATACACGAATGAATAAGTACATTACAATCTTCGAACAGAAATAAAGACCACACAATTAGGATAGAATCTAATAGAACTCGAAGCCCTTGAGTCTCACCATTAGATCTAGTGTGACCTGATTACGCGAGAAAATCAATTACTGCGTGGATAATCCTAATGAGAATCTGCGGGGGAGAAAGAAGTAGGGGTAAGTACACATAATATTGAATAAGCTATGAAATAATTTAGGAACGCTTTTGGACTTATTCATTTTCTCTCTACGTTTTGTTGTCTGTCAAACACCCCAACTCTGATGCCAAATGTTGTTGGAAGTTCGGTGTTAGAACCCGTATGTCCTTCATTGGAACGATTAGGAAAAGTTTGGGACCAAAAGTAAAATTTTTAAAAGTTGGAGATCATGAGTTAATTAAGTGGGGCCCACATAAATTTGTGTTAGTATTTAATTGGAACAACACATTGGTGGGTGCTCTCTACCAAGATTTTTTTTTCATACCTAGCCTACACAATTCTAAGTAAATGGAACAATAATAAATGACCCTAAACATACATGGACACCTAATCAAGTCTTGCTCTATATATATAAGATGATCCCCTCATTTTCACATTTCATCCAACACTTAGAAAAATAAGAGAAAAGCAAAGCAAACGTTGAAGAACTCCCTTGGAAGCTCTCGGCCAAGAAAGGTAAGAATTAAAAATCTTTTCTATCCATTCCAAAAATTATTTGTTGATATAAACCCCCTATATTGAGGCCCCTAAGTAGCATGGAAGTGTTGTTGGAGCAAATAATCATCTATTTTCTCACTTTTGGAAATCCTAGCCCATTTGTGGAGTTGAAGTGGTAAGGTAAGATTTGATCTTGTTTTATGTGTTGTAAAGGTTGTAGGCATGTTGTAGTATATTAAAATGAAGGAAAATCATGAAATATGAAATGTTGAAAGTGAATTGTGTGTGATGATGGTTGGGCTGTGTGAAGTAGGTAGGTGTTGTGATGTGTTGTGTTGTGTTGGAACTATGAATTGATGCCTAGTTAGTATATCATGATCATTGTAGGGTGAAGGAATAATTGGAAATCATCTATATGTATATATTGGTGTGCTAGCCGAATTTATGAATATTGTTAAATGATGATAAAGAGAGCTACTATTGTGTATTGACTTTTAAATTGATTATTGATGTTGCTAGATTGTTGTTGTTGTTGTTGTTGTTGTTGATTGATTTGGGCCGACTTGAATTCTCGGGGTGGCCTATTTTCAGGGGAAATATGCTACTATTGTGTATTGCCTTTCGAATTGATTATTGATGTTGCTAGATTGTTGTTGTTGTTGATTGATTTGGGCCAAGTTGAATTCTCAGGGTGACCTATTTTCAGGGGAAATGCTACCCAAATTTTGGTAGAATTGGGGGCAAAATTAGAATTTAATGCCCAAAAGTCTTTAGCTAATCGTTTGCTATGTTTATGACTTGTTTGTAGACCTTGGGCAGTCCGAAGTATAAGTTGGAATTGGGCTTGCATTTGAATTATTTTGGAGAGAATTTGAGGTATGTAAAGCAACCTTCCTTTTTGGCATGTCTTAGCTAAAATAGGCTATGATACGAGCCTCGAGAAAACTCTATTCTTGCAATCCGAGCATGTGTATGATCCGTGTTTATTTCTTGGTATTCTTGTGTTAATATATCATAACATTAATTCTTATGTCTTTGGAATTCATAAGTTGCAAAGGGTATGTGAAATTTGATTAGTTTTTAAAAGAAGTTATTCTTTAATGATTTTGTTTTATGCATATGATTACTCACTACTCCGCTCATGCCTACTATGATATCGTTTGCCGGTTCTTGGGTTGGTTGGTTGTCGTGCGCATTATGATATACTCTGGTGTTATGCTGTGATGTGGTTTTGAGCTTTGCCCAAGGGCCGAGTTTCGCTTTTATTTAGTGTTATGTTATGATTGGACTTTATGCTATGTTTGGCATCATGCCATTTTGTGATATATGACGGAGATTCAGAGATTTGCAACTTTCTGGTGTTATGCTATGTTATGGCTCCATTGACGGGCACCAGTTGCAGGGAGCTAAATGTTTCTCAAAGATAGACCTGTGGTCGGGTTACCACCAGCCATTGACAGGCGGGTGACCATAGTTCCTATGCGCTAGGCATGATTTGTATTTTGAAAGTAAACATTTTAATTCTTTTGGATATGCATTTGCCTTTTATACTTTTGTTTCGATTATTACTCAGATTTATATTCTGTACATTCTGCTTTTCATCTTCAATACGTATTTCGTATTGACCCTCCTTCTTCGGGGGCTGCGTTTCATGCCCGCAGGTACTGAAGTACAGTTTCGTGATCCACTAGTCTAGGATACCCCTTCTGCTGTTTGGAGTGCTCCCCTACTTCGGAGCCTACTTGTGGCATACATCTATTTAGAGGTACGGCGGAACCCTATCCCTATCCTATGATTCTGTCAGTTTGTTTAGAGGTATGTGGATATATGTGTGTGGGTTGTGCCCAGTCCGTTCGATTTGAATCGTATGATATGTTTATTGGGCGGCTTCACCCGCCATGGCGACCTTGCCGGCCCGCATATATATATATATATATATATATATATATATATATATATATATATAT
>DF359136.1:6291-19952 GCA_000787875.1 Solanum virginianum
GATCCGATATGATGGATAAAGGAACCCCATGCAACCTCACTATATCATGGATATACAACCTTTCATACTCTCTAGCCCCATATGTAGTCTTAACCAGTAGAAAATGAGCCGATTTTGTTATCCTATCAACCCAACCCAAATGGAATCAAAACCCTTTCTAGTCTTGGGCAACCCAACCACAAAATCCATATTAATCATCTCCCACTTCCAAGTGGGAAGCTCTATGTCTTGGGTTAGGCCACCCAGCCTTTGATGTTCATCTTTAACATGTTGACAACTATGGCAACCGAAAATGAATTTGGCAATGTCCCTCTTCATGCCTCCCCATCAACTAATGAAGACTTAGATCCATCAATAACCACAATACCATCATCACAATACCCACAATACCATTATGACCCTTCCCACATCTAGGACACACATCAATAGGAGCCACCCTACCAATAAGTTGAGGCTTAGGGAAGTCATTGATAATCCCCTTATTAGTAGCATGATGAGGCCCTTAGCCTTGACAAAATTTAGCACCCTTTTCGAACATACCCTAAAATTAGGCCCTCTTGTATTCATACCACCTCCTTTTTATCATCTTTTCCTCCTCCATTCGCTCGGCATAGGTCATCAATCGAGAAAAGTCCATGTCACTAATTAGCATGGTGGACTAGCATTCTTCACTTACCAAATAGGAGATCCCCATCACGAACTTGTTCATCCTAGATCTAGGATCGGCCACCAAATGAGGAGCATACTTGGAATTTTATTAAACATGAGGGCATACACTGTTCTACTCATAGCACCTTGCATTGAGTTCTTAAACTCTACCAACTTTGCTTCCCTAAGCTCAAGAGGGAAAAACCAATTAAGGAAGGCCAATTTGAACTTCTCCCAAAGCAAAACATTACCAACCCCCTTCTCACCCTTTTATTGCTCATAACAAATTTGAGCTATCTCTTTGAGTTGGTATGCTGCCAACTCCACCCTTTCATTTGGCCCAACACCCATGATATTCAAGATTTTGTAGACCCCAATAATAAACTCTTGTGGATCTTTATCCACCTTTGACCCATGGAAAACCAGAGGATTCATCCTAATGAAGTCTTTTACCCTAGATCCCGAGGTAGTAGCATGAGGGATTTGGGCCCCTATTTGGACTTTGTTGGCCACTACTTGGGCTAGTATAGTAAGAACCATCTTGCAGCTCACCATTAGTAGGTTACTTCTCGGGAGTTTGGGCTCGCCTTCCTGTAGTGTTTGGCATTATCTAGCATAGGAAAGAACAATTATTGGGGGGAAAACTCACTAAAACTCTATAGCACGACATAGAATATTAAGAAAGGAAACATTTTCTAAAATGTCTCATAGTCTTCTATTCATAGTCATGGTGCGCTTCACAACCATGAATAGGACTCTAATTGATGCAGTGTGTTGGACTCCAAGGATATATCTACCTATTGCTCTGATACCACATTTAACACGAGCCAAGCCTAGGGGCTAGATATGACATGGCGCAAGGGGAACCCGAAGGGACCCCAAGCAAGCCTTATAAAGCAACATTACAAATCCTTGGTTGTGGAAATAATAAATCAAGTAATAAAGAGAAATGAATGGGGAAAACCGAGTCTAAGAGAAAAGCTTGCACAACATCATAATCAAGAGACCAGAGTTTAACTTATACCATAGATACAAAACATGTCCAACGAACACCTCTACTACATGGATAAGAGTAGGGGCCAAGACAAAGTAACCAGGCTTACCCTCATACTCAAAATAAGCAATAATGATGAATGTCTCAATATATAATTGAAGAAACATAGACTAGGTCCCTGAAGTTGAGGACTCACCAACTAGCTTGAATAGCACCGACTAGCCATATGGAGAAAGAGGATGATCAACTTGGGCACCGGTTCCTACATGGTGACATCATGTGGGCATAAAGTATGTGTTAGTACATTTGAATGTACTAAGTATGTAAGCTACAATGTAAACAAGAAGTAAGCATCATAATCAAAATGCATATCAATAGGCCATAGGCATAATATAACAATATGGCAAGCATGATCGATGCATAAGTAAAACATGCTTAAGTAATTCATGCTCATATAGGAGATCATATGTGAAAAAGAGACCAAGGTAGTTGTTCAAGGTATAAAACCCTTGGTGGTTGTGTGGTATAAACCCCTCACATAGTTCATGGTAATCACACCTTATCAACATTGTGATGAAGTATAAACCTCTTGCATCATTGATGAGTATAAATCCCCAACATGGTTAACCGGGCTCTTGTCCACCCATGTCGGGTATGGTCTAATGCAACACTTTATTTAGAATATATCATATACATAAGCTCATTTCTTCATCATAACATTATTCATATCATATATCATGCTTTGAAACTTTAAATCCTTAGGAAACCACATTCGGATATTTTATCAAACACATTGAGGGTATGTAATGAGGGTAAAAGACCATGCAAATTAGAGATGAAATCAGGCAAGAAACTCCATAGTAAAACCATCAATAAACACCTTGCAACACCCTCAAGAAACATACATCAAAACCCCTCATCAAATGAAACATTATATCCAAGATCTGTTGCTCAAACATGGCAAAACAGTCACAACTATACATAGCTTTAACATAGTGTGCAGTGAATTTCATAATAATCAAGACCCATTTGTAAATCAACTTTAAATCATGCAATTTATGTAAAAGTAGGCTTAGGTATCATGGGTGAAAGGAATCTATGAAAGAAATCCACATACCTTAGCTTATAGATGAACTTGGTGAAGATTGGAGATGGAGACTTGAAGCTTGAATAAGAACCTTAGCTTGGGATGAGGGTTTGGGACTTGAGTTTAGGGAGTGAAAATGTGACTAAGTGTTTGAGTGAGTATTGAGAAATATTTCAAATAGTATAAGGGTTAAATATGACTAAGTATTGGTAAAAACATGTATGGAAACTTCTAGGCCCAAAAGGTAAAGTCTTTAACCAAATCTGAAAAATAATATCCCAAAAAACATGGGGGCGCTTCGCGAGGGGGACGTGAAAATCCCTTTGGAAATCACACTTTGATATTTTGTAATTGCTAAATCTTTGCTATTAAATTGGGGTTAGACCCTTTATCCCAAATTTTAGACCCCCTAAACAAGAATTTGAAGTAAGATTTTTGAAATAACTACCAAATTTTAAGTGATATGAAAATTAAAATTCTGGGCATTCCGATGCACGTGTTTGGGCAATTTTCGGGTCGTTACAATATCTCCCCCTTGGGAATATTCGTCTTCGAATGTAAAAGAGACGTACAAGAAAAGAGTTATCTTCAACAAATCAGCCCCAACAAGAATGCTACCTAACATGTAGAACACCAATTTCAAATTCTCAACATAAGTGTAAAATCATCATAAATTTACCAACTTAAACATAAATGCATATGAATGACTTAGGGGCTGAAACATAAGACTTGATTTCACATGGGGAACTTAGAATTAGTACCTTACACTTGTGTGGAGTGGAAAAGAGAAGGATACCGCTTTTGCATGTCCACTTTCGCCTTCAATGTAGCACTTTAAACTTGATGGTTCCTCCAAAGGACCTTACCGGATGCCACCTCTTTGTTACTCAATCTCTTTACTTGCCTATCCAAGATATGAATCAAAACCCTCTCATAAGTCAAGTTATCCATAACAACACCCACAACATTAAGAGGCACAATGGCATTAGGATCACTAACATATCTTCTCAACAAGGAGACATGGAACACCGGGTGTATCAAATTCATTTCTCTAGGCAACTTTAACTCATAAGTTACCTTGCCGACCCTCTCTATCACCTTATAAGGACCAATATACCTTGGACTCAACTTCTCCTTTTTAACAAAATGGACCACACATTTCATTGGAGAAACCTTCAAATTGACCCAATCACCCACTTGGAATTCTAGGTCTTTCCTTCTTACATTGGCATAAGACTTTTAACAACTTTGGGATGTCCTCAACCTTTACCTAATCATCTTAACGTTATAAAGAGCCTCCATAACCATATCCGACCCCAAGAAAGCCACGTCTCCTACAAAGAGCCTCAAATAGAGCCATATCGATACTAGGGTGATAGCTATTATTGTAGGCAAACTGTATCAAAGGAAGATGGTCTTCCCAAATACCTCTCAACTGCAATACACATGCCCTAAGCATATCTTCAAGTGTTTGAACTTTCCTTTTGGCTTGGCCATACATTTGAGGGTGGAAGGTCATACTAAGGTGAACGTACCCCTTTGAAAAGACCTCCAAAAGTATGAAGTGAATTATGTACCATGATTTGATATGATGGATACAGGAACCCCATGCAACCTCTTTATCTCATGGATGAACAACATTGTATACTCTTCCACCCCATTCGTAGTCTTAATCGGTAAAAAGTGAGATGATTTTTTCATCTTATCAACCACAACCCAAATGGAATCAAAATCCTTTCTAGTCTTGGGCAACCCAACCACAAAATCCATATTAACCACCTCCCACTTCCAAGTGCGAACCTCTATGTCTTGGGTTAGGTCACCCGCCCTTTGATGCTCGACTTTAACTTGTTGACAACTATGGCAACCAAAAAAGAATTTAGTAATGTCCCTTTTCATGCCTCCCCATCAATACACATCCCTCAAGTCTCTATACATTTTTGTGGAACCAGGGTGAATAGAATAAGAAGAATTATGGGCCTCATCAAGGATGTTCTCCCTCAAACCATCAACACAAGGCATACATAACCTACCTTGGTTCCTAAGTGCACCATTGGGAGAAAACCTCTACTTTGCCGTGTTTCACCAAGGCCTCCAATACAAGCAAGGAAGAGTCAATATCTTGTTTTGCTATCACCTCATCAACCAATGAAGACTTAGATCCATGAATAACCATAATACCATCATCACCAACCTCTCCCCCAATCAAGCCAATCCATGCACCTCCCTAGCCATCTCTCTATCCCCACCATCAACATGAGCTAGGCTACCCATGAACACCTAACTCAAAGCATCCGCCACAACATTTGCCTTACCTGGATAATAATGCACACTCATGTCATATTCTTTGAGAAGTTCTAGCCACCTCCTTTATCTCAACTTAAGATTGTTTTGAGTGAAGAGATATTGGAGGCTCTTATGATCAGTGAAGACATCAACATGCACCCCATACAAGTAATAATGCTAAATCTTTAATGCAAACACAACAGTGATTGACTCTAGATCATAGGTAGGGTAATTTTCTCATGCACCTTGAGTTGTCTAGAAGCATAAGCTATGACCTTACTATTTTGCATAAGCACACAACCCACACCAACTGTAGATGTATCGCAATACACAACAAAACCCTCAAACCCAGTAGTGATAATATTGGAACGGACACAAGGCTATCTCTTAATGTTTGGAAGCTTCTCTCATATTCGTCAGTCCACTCAAACTTAATCTTCTTTTGAGTCATTTTTGTCACTCAGGAAGCAATGGAGGAGAACCCATTCATAAATCTTCTATAGTAACCCGCAAGACCTAGGAGGCTCCTAATATCCGATGGGGTCAATGGTCTAGGACATTTCTGAACCATATCGATTTCCTATTGTACCATCCCCCAACACCACATGACCCAAGAATACAACCTCCTTCAACCAAAATTTACAATGAAGACCACAACAAAAGAATCAAGGTAATGTTTGAAGACCCCATTCATTAGGTCCATGAAGATGGCCGGCATATTGGTCAACCCGAAAGACATCACAACAAACCCATAATGCCCATATCTAGTCCGGAAGGCCATCTTTAGAATATCACACTCTATCACCCTCACTTGATGATACCCGGACTGAAGATCAATTACAGAGAAGAAGCTAGCCCCTTGCAATTGGTAAAACAAGTCATCAATTCTTATAAGAGGATGTCTATTCTTTAAATGACCCATCTTTCTTTTCTACAAACACCGAAGAACCTTAAGATGACTGACTAGGTCTAATAAATCCCTTTTCCAACAAATCTTTCAATTGTTCCTTTAACTCCCTCAACTCCATCGGAGCCATATGGTAAGGGAGAATAGAGATAGGTTGAGTGTTGGGAAGGAGATCTATACCAAAATCTATCTCACTTTTGGGAGGGACACTGAGAAGGTCTTTTGGGATGATATCAAGAAACTCGTTCACAATGTGGACCGATTCAGTGGAAGGGACTTTGGACTCTACATCATTAACCCTCACAAGATGGTATAAACACCCACTAGAAATCAACTTATGGCCTTTAATGCATGAAATGAATCTACCCTTGACCACTACATCTTGACTTTCCCACTCAAGTATGGGTTCATTAGGAAATTAAAACTTGACCCTATGGGTTCTACCATCAATAGAAGCATAGTAGGCATGCAACCAATCCATCCCAAGAATGACAACAATGTCTACCATTTCTAATTCAACTAGATTACAAGGTAACAACTTCTGCAAAATGCAAAATAGGATAATTCCAATAAACTTTCCTAACAACAGTAGAGGTACTAATAGGAGTAGACGCTTCATATGACTCATGCAATAACTCGAGGACAACATGGAACTTTTTTGCAACAAAAAGGGTAACAAAGGAATGAGTGACACCTAGATCAATCAAAGCATACACATCAAAGTCAAAGATTTTTAACGTACTATAACAACATCAGGGAGCTCATCAACCCCCTACCTCCCCGTAAAGCATAAAATTTATTGTACCTAGGGCCACCACCTTGAGGACCACCTCTCCCCAATGGGATCGTATTAGCACCCTACACCTTGCCTCGGATTCTTGGACAATCTACTTTCTTGTGACCAAGCTCTCCATATTTAGAACATGCATTAGAACTCTTCAAACACGGCTATTATGACCCTTCCCTCATCTAGGACACGCATCAAAAGAAGCCATCCCACTAACACCTTGAGGCTTAGGAAAGTCATTAAGAAGCCCCTTATTAGTAGAATGATGAGGCCCTTGGCCTTGACAAAATTTAGCACCCTTTTGGAACTTACCCTCAAACAGGGCCCTCTTGGCCTCAGGCCCCCTCCTCTTCCTCATTTTTTCCTTTTCTATTCGCTCAGCATAGGTCATCAATAGAGATAAGTCCATGTCATTAATTAGCATGATAGACAACTACTCTTCACTTACCAAGTAAAAGAGCCCCATCACGAACTTATTCATCCTAGATCTAGGATCAGCCACCAAATAAGGAGCATACTTTGAAAGGTGATAAATCTTGAGGGCATACTCCCTCGCACTCATTGCACCTTGCTTCAAGTTCATAAACTCTACCTACTTTGCTTTCCTAAGATTAAGAGGGAAAAATTGATTAAGGAAGGCCAATTTGAACTCCTTGAAAAACACCACATTACCAACCCCCTTCTCACCCTTCCATTGCTTATACCAAATTTGAGCTGCCCCTTTGAGTTGGTACACCACCAACTCCGCCTTTTTATTTGGTCCTACATACATGATATTCAAGATTTTATAGATCTCATCAATGAACACTTGTAGATCTTCATCCATCTTTGACCCATCGAAAATCGAAGGACTCATCCTAATGAAGTCTCTTACACTAGCTCCCGGGGTAGTAGCAAGAGGGGCTTCGGCCCTTTGTTGGACTTGGTTGGCCACCACTTGGGCCTATATAGTAATAGCATCTTGGAGCTCACTATTGGCAGGTTGCTCCTTGGGAGTTCAGGCCCGCCTTCCTATAACGACCCCCAAAAGTGCCCAAAAATGTATATCGAAAGTGCCAGGAATCAAAATTTCCCTATAATTAAGAATCCATTTCTTATTTTGAAAATCTTACATCATATTTTTGTTTAGGGGGCCAAATTGAGTGGGAAACGGGTCTAATCTAAATTTTAGAGCAACCGTATCAAAATCCAAAAATCGTAAAGAATGCTATTTAGGAGGGTCAACTTTGAAGGGGCATATGCATACAAAGAACTAGGTGGCCTATAAACTACCAACTTAAAGCCCTTTGTATTAGCTTTCCAACATATTTTGTTTCACCTCATTCCGAGTTCAGATGAAGGATTTATGGCTATTTTTGTAAAACTCATTCGTGTAGAAAATGTAGATTTCTACTGAGAATCGTGTCGCCACCACAATGCAGATCTGTGTTGTTTTGGCCCTATTTTTTTATGTTAGTCCAAGGCTTTCAAGTCTTGGGCCCAAGGGTTCCTATACGTATTTTTACCTATACTTAGTGTTATTTCACCCTCATGTCATCCTTAATATTCCCCAATATCCTCTTAAACACTTAACTCATATTTCACCCTCAAGGATTTCTTCAAGGATCTCACCCAAGCTTCAAATCTGCATTAAAGTCTTCTTCAAGAACTTCACAAAAGATAAAGTATATGGTGTTAGAGCATTGGGTCCTTCCACCCATGGTGCCTAAACTCTTTTTTACTTAATAATGCCTAATTTAAAGTTAATTTTATATGTGGGTATTGTATATAGATTAATTTACTACACAGTAATTTTAGTTCATGAAAGTATGGTTATTTTAGCATGTTTTGAGCTCTAAATCATAGATTTAATGTTGGATTTGATGAGGGGTTTTGATGTGTATGTCTTGAGGGTTTTGCAAGGTGTTGATTTTGGATTTTCTTGTATGATTTCATCTCTAAATTACATGGTCTTTTACCCCCATTACACACCTGCCAAGTGTTTGATAAAATGTTCAGCTAGGGTTTCTTGAGGAATTGAATGTCCAATACATGTCTTATGAGTTGAATGGTGTTATGATGATTATATGATGACAAAATAATGATGGAATTATGATAAGAATATTGTAGCCATATGATGTATAATGAGGAAAGGAAGTGTAGGTAGATGATGACTTTGTGGTGATGATAGAGATGTCTATATGAGTTGTTTTCATGGAGAAGTACCTATGGTATTGCATGTTGTTATTGGGTTCTTCTATTTGTTGTGTTCTTCGGAACATAAATAGTTCTTACCTGATGATTTTAATGTAATGGCTTGATGAGCTAGTTCTATGATTCCTACCTAAAAGGCCATGTTGTAAGGTAGAGTGTTTAATAATTCCTAACGAAAAGGCCATGCCATAAGGTAGAGTGTTTAATGATTCCTACCAAAAAGATCATATCCTAAGGTATGGACACCCTACTGAAAAGGTCATGCCGTAAGGTACAATAGCTAATGGTGCCTACCAAAGAGATTATATTGTAAAGTATGGACACCCCACCGAAAAGGCTATGCCATAAGGTATAAAAACTAAAGGTTCCCACCGAAAAGATCATATCATAAGGTGTGTACATTCTATTGAAAAGGTGATGCCATAAGATAAAATGAATCACGATTCCTACAAAAAAGATGACATCGTAAAGTAGGAGACTCTTATACTACTTACCAAAAAGGTTATGTCATATGGTAGGGGTATTGATAACACTCTCTAAAAAGGTTATATCATAAGGTGAGTGGGGGTCATTTGGCCCATTTCATGAAGGTTGGTACAACAGTGTTTGAGTATGTTTTTCATATTGAATTTATATTCCCTGATCATGATTTACTAGCATGTTTTACCTTAAGCATTGAGCATGCATGCCATATTGATGTTATACCTATCCTTTGCTTACAATTATGCATTTCGATTATGTTACCTATCTCTTGTTAGCAATGCATCCCATATACTTAGTACATTCAAATGTACTAATGTATACTCTATGCTTACATGATGTTACCATGTAGGAAGCGGAGCTCCTATTGATTCTACTTGTGGCTAGACAGATTGTTCAAGTCGGCCTTGGTGAGTCCTCCATTCTTGGGACAATAACTGTTCTCTTATGTTATATATTAAGACTCCCTTTCGTTTATTATATACTTACGACCATGAGGGTGAGCCCGTTTGCTTTTCTTGGCCTTCGCTAAGTACTTATGATTAGAGGTGTTGTTTAAGTTAATTATTATGTTTGAGTTTGACTCATCTAAGTTATTTAAGTACTAAATTTTCTCTCTCTCTCTTTCTCTCTCTCTTTCCCTGAGTCCCAATTCCCCTTTTTCACATTTCTTATGTTGTTTTATATTGCTTTCCCGACCAAGGATGTGTAATGACATGCTATGAGGCTGGTTTGGGGTTCCTTCGGTTTCCCCATTCACCAGTCACGTCTAGACCCTAGGCTTGGGTCATGACAAAGGTAGTATCACAGTACTAGGTTGATAGATCCTCGAAGTCCAACACACCACGTCGATTAGAGTCTTATTCATGGTTGTGTTATGAACCACAACTATGAGTAGGAGGCTATGAGGCGTTCAAGGAAATGTTTCACTTCTTCGTGATCCATGTCATGCTTTAGAAGTGAGATAGGGCTTTCCTCTCTAATGAATGTTCTTTGCTCGCTTTCATGACCAATTTGTCTAGTTTGCATTCACAGACTTAGATAAAATCTGTTAAATCTCCCTATTAGACACCTCAACATGCCTAACAACATCAAGGAGGAAAGCGAAAGAAGGTTATTAGAAGGTTTTGATTTTGATGGATCTGAGTTTCACTATTTTTTCTCTATTCTTTAAGTTAATGGTAGGGATTCTTATGTGCCCAAGTGGTTGTGTGGATCTTTGGTGTCTATTCTCTTGGTTGGGTATATTATTGCTAGAAAGTTCATAGGTGTTGAACCTAAGTTATTTTCTCTATAGAATTTTTTTTGGTGGTGGATGAAGCTTTGAATGTCCTTTCCAATATTTTGAATTTTGGGGTAGTATCCTTTGGTTTGACTAGTACACCGATTATACCTATAAGTCTCATGAGTAAGATCTCTAGTCCTTACCCTAATAGGTTTAAGGTGGTTTTGGTGATGATAATGTGGTTCGTTCCCTAATGAGTAGTGCATGTGAATCATTTGAGGGTAGTATTATACGTTTAAGGAAGAAGGTTGGGTGCTAGTAGGAGAGATGGGAATTTTGGTGGTAAGAGGTTGCCTTCCTATGATGTGGTGCCGAGTGATAGTATTAAGGTGGACCTTAGTAAGACAAAAGTGATTAGAGATTAGCCTAGACCTTGACTTCCTTGGGTATTAGGAGCCTCTTGGTTTTAGTGGGCTATTGCCAGAGGTTGTGAGTATGTTCTCTTCCGTTGTTGTTCATATGACTTAGTTGACCCTAAGTGAGACCAATTATATGATCGGTGTTTTGAGTAGGGTGATTTGATAGGTCCGGGAGTTGCTATTTGTTGTGTTATTTCTTTGTGCTAGTAGGATTCATGGGTATGACCATTGATCCTTGATTCCTTCCAATCAAGGAGACCCAAAATTATTTTCAAGAAAACCTACATGGATTTTGCATACTTTAATTTATAATTTAGAATATTACGATTCCTAAATTCTTATTGATGCATGTCTAGTATTTATTTGATGATTTTAATGTGATTTAAACCATTATATGAGGATTTACTTTGGGTTTATGAAATTATAAGTATGCATGTCCCTTTTTTTGAATTATTATGCATGAAAGGTTACACTATGGAACTAAATGTGGAATTAATTATGTTTTCACTTCAATTTCATATTATAAATATTAATTTTTGATTGAGTCTTAATTACCCATGTCATTCCCTCATTGATCATCGCATATGAATTCATATAAATGGATTATTTTGAGAAACTATGTTATGGGTCAAGCCCAATTTCGTTTTATGGTGTGATTTTGATAAAAGATTGGTTACAAAAATATTGTGATCACATATATGTGTTAAATTTTTGCTCTTTAAGCATTTTGGGTGCTTACACCATTTTGTATATGAATGAGCTATACCTATGCATGAGTATTATGGCTATGAAATTTTGATTTTGGCATTTGAGCCTAAGTATGAATTATTATGAATGGTGTTCGCTTTTAAGCCCAATTGTGCATTGAAATGATTTGAAAAGAAAAATGACTATTACCTCCTTGAAAGTATGTATATGTATGTTATAAGCATTTTTGTGGGATGATGACTTAATACCAAATTGATTGAGAGGGGGGTCTATAAGGGTTTCCCCATATTTTTGTTGCATAAAGCCTTGGCTTTTGATCTTGGTTAAACTTAGCTTGATGGGTTAGAGGTCTTGGGGTAGTTTTGCTATTTGCATAGTATGTTTTCGATGGGTGTAGGACCCGTAAGGTTGTAATATGATTGATAAGGATAGCCAATCTATTTGGTCAACTATAATGGGTTAGTCACTTCTCTAAGGTTGATTTGAGGTTTGGTTTTGTTCTTAAGTGTGGAAGAGGGTAGGTGACATCCCTAAGTCTCCTTTTAAATTAGGAATGATCATTTTTAATATTGGTGGAGTTATTTGTTTGTGGGTTTCTTGAATAGGGTCTTAAAACCCTTCCGTGATATGTTTGTGGTGGTTTCTAGCGATGAGGTATTGATTTGTTAAGAGCTTGTGATTCATTTGGGGGTATTGTTGTAAGTCTTGGGGGATGAGATGTGGTTTTGCTAAATGTGATAGGTGTGGATTGAGGATAGCAAGAAGGTGGTTAGAACTCCTTAAGGATTATGATATGAGTGCATTATTCCCCAGTAAAGCTAATGTTGTGGTTGATCAACTAAGTAGGATGCCTATGGGTAGCCTAGCTTACGTTGATGATGGTGGCAATGAGCTAACTAAGGAGGTCCATCGGTTGGCTAGAGTGGGAGTTAGGATGGAGAAAGTTCTGGTAGTTGGGTTCGTGATGGTTCCGAATCTTCTTGATTAAGGAGGTCTAGATTAAGCAAGGCCTTGATTCTGCCTTTTTAGAGTTGGAAGCTTTGGGTGAAAAAGAAAATGCTAGAGTAGAGGTTGTCTCCCAAGGGGGAGATGCTGGTCCATTGTACCAAGTGGGTTAGGTGTGTTTAAGGTTGGCAATCAGTCTAAGGTTTGTGGGCCCTTACAAGGTTTGGAGGAGAAATTAGAGAGGTGGCATAAGGGTTGGAACTACATAGGTTCATGAGTATAGCAAGCCCTTATAGTAGGCATTGCATATACCTAGTTGGATGGTTTGAAGTTCAAGAAATAGCCTTTTTGGGTCAATCCAGATGTTTTACTCATGAGGAGTGAGGTTTGTTTTGGTAAGGAGGGGGTCGAGTTTATGGTTTGTGAGTCCTTATAGATTGTAGAGGAAGGTTGTTAAAGGTTACATAAGTTTGGGAATTACCTATGGTAGGGGGTATGGTTTATCTGGTTTGTCATGCTTTTAGGTTGAGGGGATGTGTTGGTGACACTAGTGCTATTGAACACTTTGAATTGTGGGTGAGGTGAAGGATAAGTTAGCTTACAAGGAGGTTCTAGTGGAGGTATTGGATGGATAAGTGGAGAAATTGATTGACTGATAATGATGTAGTATTCATCAAGGCCCTTTGAAGAGTTGTCTATTTGTAGGTGTTTCTCGGAGTACCGATGCGGACAAGGAGAAGCTATATCCATATCTCTTTGACTCTATTCAAGCTTATGATGACATGTCAAGTCCTTTCTATGATTCGCTGTCCTATGTTTGAGCCCCTATGTGTTTCCTATGCATTCATATTTAAGTTGGCAAGTTCATGATGATTTTACATCCATGTTGAGGTTTTGAAAATGGTGTTTTAAATGTGATGTTGCATTGTAGTTGGGGCTGATTTGTTTATGATCATTCTTGTCTTGTACATCTCTTTTACAC
>DF359136.1:23035-40365 GCA_000787875.1 Solanum virginianum
GGGGGGGGGGGGGGAGTTAGGCATAAAGTGATGGATTGCCCTCAAAATTTCAACAAGGGTAAGGAGGTACATTTAGAAGGTGCTAATGTAATTCCTTTGGTGAGAGGTTGCCGACAAGATGGTGCCCCAAGGCACAATCAGTTCTATACACTCTAAGGGAGGCAAAGTGTTGAGGAGGTTCCCGATGTTGTCACCGGTCTGTTAAATATTTTTTATTTTGATGTGTATGCATTAATTGAATTAAGTGTCACTCTATCTTTTGTTACCCCCTTTGTTGCCAAAAAGTTCCTTGTGGAGCCTGAATTGTTGTGTGAGTCATATGAGGTATCCACTCCTATTGGTGCATCTATTATTGCTAGGAAGGTCTATAGAAATTATCCTTTTCACATCTTGTATAAAATATTTCCTTGTGATCTTGTTGAGTTGGATATGGTTGATTCTAATGTCATTCTTGGGATGATTTGGTTGAATACATACTATGCCTTTAATGATTATTGAACCCATAAGGTCAAGTTCTAATTCCCTAATGAATCCACCCTTAAGTGGGAGAGTCATGTTGTAGTGGTCAAGGGTAGTTTCATCTCTTGCATTAAAGCTCATAGGTTGATCTCTAAGGGGTGTCTCTATCATCTTGTAAGGGTTAAGAATATGGAGTCTAAGGTCCTTTCAATAGAGTTGGTTCTGGTGGTAAATGAGTTCCTTGATGTCTTTCCAAATGACCTTCCTGATGTTCCTCACAAAAGGAAAATATATTTTGGTATAGACCTACTTCTCGATACTCAACCCATTTCTATTCCCCCTAACCTTATGGCCCCGACGGAGTTAAAGGAGTTGACAGAGCAATTGAGGGACTTTGTGAAGAAGAAGGATGGGTCTATTAGGATGTGTATTGACTACCGGCAACTTAATGGGGTCATCATCAAGAATAGGTATCTTCTTCAAAGGATTGATGATTTATTTAACCAATTTCAAGGGGCTAGTCATTTTTCTAAGATTGATCTTCTGTCCGGGTATCATCAATTGAAGATGAGGGAGTATGATATTCCCAAGACGACTTTGCAGACTAGGTATGGCCATTATTAGTTTGTTGTGATGTCTTTTAAGTTAACCAATGCACTAGAAATCTTCATAGATCTTATGAATAAGGTCTTCAAATCCTACCTTGATTAGTTTGTTGTGGACTTCATTGATGACATTTTGATCTATTGTCATAGTGAGGAGGAGCATGTGGCTCATTTGAGGGTAGTTTTGCAAAGATTGAGGGAAGAGAAGTTGTATGCTAAATATGAGAAGTGTCAATTTTGGTTGAAAGAAGTTGCCTTTCTAGGTCATCTGGTGTCGGGGGATGGTATTAAGGTGGATCCTATAAAGATGGAAGTGATTAGAAATTTTCCTAGACCATTGACCCCATCAGATACTAGAAGCTTCTTGGGCTTAGTGGGTTACTACCAGAGGTTTCCGAATGGGTTTTCTTCTATTTTCCTAGACCATGGACACCCTAGGACATTAGGTGCTTCTTGGGATTAGTGGGTTACTATGGGAGGTTCGTGAATGGATTCTCTTCCATTGCCTCTCCCATGATACATTGACTCAAAAGAAGGCTAAGTTTGCATGGACCAATGGGTGTGACAGGAGTTTCCAAACATTGAAAGATACGCTTGTCACTACTGGAAGGGCTATAAGGATTTGTTGTGTATTGTGATACTTCTAGAGTTGGTTTTGGTTGTGTTCTAATGCAAAATAGTGAGGTTATCGCCTATGGTTATAGGCAACTCAAAGTGCAGGAAAGAATTATCCTACTCATGATCCTGAACAAGCTATCATGGTATTTGCATTAAAGTTTTGGCATCATTATTTGTAAAAAGTGCATGTTAATGTGTTTGCCAATCATAAGAGTCTCCAATATGTCTTCACTCAAAAAAATCTTAACTTGAGGCAAAGAAGGTGGATAAAACTTCTTAAGGATTATGATATGACTGTGCATTAGCATCTCGATAAGGCTAATATTGTGGCAGACGCTTTGAGTAGGGTGTCCATGGGTAGCCTAGCTCATGTTGATGGTGGTGATAAAAAGGTTGCTATAGAGGTCCATCAGTTGGCTAGATCGGGAGTTAGATTGGAAGAGATTGATATTGTTGGTGTTGTTCTTGATGGTTCTAAATCGTTATTGGCTGAGGAGGTGAAAGCTAAGCAAGACCTTGATCCCTCATTGTTTTTGTTAGTGATGGGAAGGTGGAGGTTCTCTCCCAAGGGGGAAATGGTACCCTTAGATACCAAGGTAGGTTGTGTGTGCCTTGTGTTGATGGCTTGGCAGAAAGGATCCTTGATGAGGCTCATGGTTCTTCCTATTCTATTCACCTCAGTTCTACTAAGATGTATAGAGATTTGAGAGGGGTGTATTAGTAGGGAGGCATGAAGAGGGACATTGCCAAATTTGTTTCCAGTTGTCATAGTTGCCAACAAGTCAAAGCCGAGCACAAAAGGTTAGGTGGCCTAGTACAAGACACAAAAATTCCTACTTTGAAGTGGAAAGAGATTAATATGGATTTTGTGGTTGGGTTGCCCATGACTAGGAAGGGTTTTGATTCCATTTGGGTTATGATTGATAGGTTGATGAAATCGGCTCACGTTTTACCAGTTAAGACCATATATGGGGCTGAAGATTATGCTAGGTTGTATATTCATGACTTGGTGAGGTTGCATATGGTTCCTTTATCCATCATATCAGATCATGGTGCCCAATTTACTTCAATTTTTTGGAGGTCTTTCCAAAGGGATTTTTTTATAAAGGTTAAGCTTAGTACAACCTTCCACCCTCAAACGGATGGCCAAGCTGAAAGAACTATCCAAACACTTTAGGATATGCTTAGGGCTTATGTATTGGATTTTAAGGGTAGTTGGGATGATCATCTTCTATTGATTGAGTTTGCCTATAACAATAGCTATCATTCTAGCATCGACATGGCCCCTTTTGAGGCTCTCTGTGGTAGACATTGTAGATCATCGGTTGGGTGGTTTGATGTTGGAGAGGTAGCTTAGTTGGGACCAAATTTGGTTATGGAGGCTCTTGAGAAGGTTAGGATGATTAGGTAAAGGTTGAAGATGGCCCAAAGTCACCAAAAGTCCTATGCCAATATGAGAAGAAGAGATCTTTAATTCAAAGTTTGTGATTGGGTTAATTAGGTGTCACACCAAAAGTCCTATGCCAATATGAGAAGAATAGATCTTGAATTGAAAGTTGATGATTGAGTTTATTTGAAGGTATCACCCATGAAGGTTGTGGTTCGTTCTTGTAAGCACGACAAGTTGAGTCCAAGATATGTGAGTCCTTATAGAGTAATGAGGAGGATTTGCAAGATAGCTTATGAGTGAGAATTGCCTAGTGAGATGGATTTAGTTCATCCGGTCTTTTATGTATCCATGTTGAGGAAATGTGTGGGAGACCCTAATGCTAGTTTTCCCCTTTATGTTGTGGGTGTTGTTGAAGACATTTTGACCTATGAAGAGGTTCCGGTAAAGATTTTGGATAAACAAGTGAAGGGGTTGAGGAACAAGGATATGTCTTCCGTTAAGGTCAATTGGAGGAATCAACAAGTTGAAGGTGCTACATGGGAGGCCAAAGGGGACATGCAAAGGCGATACCCTTATCTATTCTACTATGCTCAAGCCTAAGGTATCAACCTAAGTTCCTTGTGTTATCTCAAGTCTAAAGTCAACCAATGACATTTGCATACATTCATGTTTAAATTGACAAGTTCATCATGATTTTACACTTATGTTGAGATTTTTGAAATGATTTTTAAATGCATTGATACATCCATATGTGGGCTGAAATTGTCATGTTTACGTCCTTCGTATACATTTCTTTGACATTCAAGGACAAGTATTACCAAGGGGGAGATATTGAAACGACCCCAAAAAGTGCCCGAAAATGTACCATGAAAATGCCCGGAATCGTAATTTTCATATATCTCAAAATTCGTGCCTGATATCAAAAATCTTATTTCATTTTATTATTCAGGGGGGTCAAATTGAGTGGAAAATAGGTCTAAACTCAATTTAAGATCAACTGTAGCAAAATTTGGAAATCGCAAAAGTGCGATTTCTAAAGAGCATCCGTGCCCCTGGCGAGACGCACCAAGGGTGCGCTACTATGTATTTTTGTTGCCAGTGTTCCCATGCATGAAAATACCTATACTTAGCCATATTTCACCCTCATATCATTCAAGAGATTCCCCAATATTCACTTAAACATTTAGGCTCATATTTCTCTCCAAATTCCATGTCCCAACTCATCTGGATCTTAAGGTTCTCATTCTAGCTTCAAGTCTCCATCTCGAATCTTCTTCAAGGATTCTCCAAAGTCAACGTATATGGGTTTCTATCACGGGTTCCTTTCACCCATGATGCCCAAACTTCTTTTTACCTAAAATTGCATGATTTAAAGTTGATTTACTCATAGGCAAAGAAGGTGGCTAAAACTTCTTAAGGATTATGATATGAGTGTGCATTATCATTCGATAAGGCTAATGTTGTGGCAGATGCTTTTAGTATGGTGTTTATGGGTAGCCTAGCTCATGTTGATGGTGGTGATATTTCATGAAATTGTGATTGTTTTAGAATGTTTTGAGCTATGGATCTAAGATCTATTGTGAGATTTAATAAAGGATCTTGATGTATATTGCTTGGGGGTGTTACCAAGTATCTATTGATGGTTTTGCATTGAATTTTCTAGCATGATAACACTCTTGAATTGCATGATTTTACATTGCATGAGGATGTTACCAAGTATCTATTGATGGTTTGGCATGGAATTTTCTAGAATGATTCCACTCTTGAATTGCATGATATTCCACTCTTGAATTGCATGATTTTACACTAGCACTACACACTCGGCAAGTTTCTTGAGGAATTGAAGGTCCAATGCATGTCTTATGAGTTGAATCACTAAATTATGAGGAAAGGAATGTATGTATATGATATTATCTTTATAGTTTTAGGGAAATGACCAAGCATCACTCAGGAGGTTGTAGGCTCGGGTAACCATGATGAGGGGTTTGTACCTCGATCGCCTCGCTTGGGAGGTGGCAGGCCCGTGCAACCAGGTTGAGGGATTTAATTTGTACCTTGATAACCATGTTGGGTGGTTTGTACCCCATCAACCATATTGAGGGTTTGTACTCATAACCACATTTAGTAGTTTGTACCCCATGCGCCTCCCTAAGGAGGTGGTAGGCCTTGGATGTGCACTAATAATTATCTCTCCTTACACATGTATTATGTTCTATGTAAGCTGATTTTACTTCAAACATCACTCATACATGCCAAATTACCATATACTCATTTGTTGCCTATGTTTTTTTTATGGTGCTTATCACATGTTTCCTTGCATCCTACATACTAAGTACATTCAAAAGTACTAACGCATACTCTATGCCTACATGATGTTACCATGTAGGAACTGGAGCCCCGCTTAAGCATCTTTTGCCACGCAGCTAATTTGATTCCTCCCAAGCTTGTTGGTGAGTCCTCCATTTTGTGGACAATGCTTATGATCTCATGCTTTCTTCTAAGACTCTTTCTTTCATGTATATATTAACTATAAGGGTGAGCCCAGTTGCTTGCCTATGCCCCTTCTCTTATCTATGTAGTAGAGGTGTTGTTGGACATGTCATGTAAAATGATATAAACTTAAACTCTCTCATGACTCTTGACGTTCATGATATGAAAGACGTCCCTTAGCCCTGGTTATCCCTTTTTACTATCTTTTGTTGTTATTTTATTGCTTCCACGACCAAGGATGTGTAATGATATGCTAAAAGGCTTACTTAGGGACTTCCCGGGATCCCCTTGCCTCATGTCACATCTAGGTCCTAGGCTTGGGTCGTGACAAATTCCACCTCCAAAGTTCATCATAGTACATAGTTTTCATAGCTAAAATCATGCATTATCTCAATAGATATAAATCAACTCATCGAATAAGCTTAAAATAGATATTCATGCATAATCAATTGATACTTCATAGAACCCCAACATAAAATTTTGATCATATTTCATAATAAAAGATACCCATAAATAATACAACTTGAAATCATGAAAAGTTTCCTAAAAGAGAAGGTTGAGCTCCATCGTGAAAGGACCCCTGTATGAAGACCCACAGACCTGAAACATAGATTTTCTTGATATGAGTTAGAACGAAACTTGAAGCTTGGATTGGGTCCTTGAGTTCCAAAATTGAGCTTGAAATTCTTGAATTTGAATGAGAGGTTTGATAAAGTCTTGGAGAGGTTTTTGACATGGTATTGTGAGTTATAGAGTTGAAAAATTGCTAAGTATGAGAGATTTCACGTTAAAATGGGCATGTGTCTATTACACCAATGCCTTTGGAAAAAATAAGAAAACTGGGGAAATATTTACACTGGTCCTCACCCTAGGCACGATGCTGACCAGACTATACAATATTCAGTGCCCCAGGCACGTTGTAGCGTGGGCACAGACAGACACTGGAAATTCAAAAATTAGAAAAAATTATTTCTCACTACAGGTCATCTTAAATCTGGGTTATACTCATTCCCCACTCAATTTTGTCCTCTGATCAAGAATATGAAGTCAAAATTTCAAAATCACTCACAAATTTTGAGATATATGAAAATTAGAAATATGGGGCATCCGAAAGCACATGTGAGGCGTTTCAATATCTGCCCCTTGGGACATTCATCCCCGAATGTCAAAGAAACATATGTAAAAGAAGTAATCATGATGCTTTTAGCCTGACATGAATGAAACAAAATCACTTGAACATCATTTTCAGAAAGTCTCAACATGAATATCGAAAATCACTATAAACATGTCGCCATGAATATGAATGCATGCAAAAATGTCAAGAGGGCTGAATCTTAAGAATTGAAATAATAGATAGGACACATTTTATTACCTTCGGATTGACTAGAGTGAAAGAGGTATGGATATTGCTTTTTCATGTTCACCTCGGCTTCCCATATTACACTCTCAACTTGTTGACTCCTCCAAAGGAACTTTTCGGATGCTACATCTTTTTTCCTCAACCTTTTCACTTGCCAATCAAATATCTCAATCGGGATCTTCTCATAGATCAAATTATCCTCCATGACACCCAAAACTTCTAAGGTCACTATAGCACTTGGGTCACCAACACTTCTCCTCAACATAGACACATGGAAGGCCGGATAAACCATATTCAACTCTATAGGCAACTCCAATTCTTATGCAACCTTACTAACTCTCCTCAAAATTCTATGATTTACCACAAACCTTGCGCTCAATTTACCTTTCTGAACAAACCGGACAATACCCTTCATGGGTGAGACTTTCAAGTAAACCTAATCACCAACCTTAAACTCAAGATCTCTTCTTCTCACATCGAAGTAGGACTTTTGTCTACATTGAGCCGTCTTCAACCTTTCCCTTATGAACTTATCCTTCTCCAAAGCTTCCATAACAAAATCCGAGCCAGACAAATCCATCTCCCCGACATCAAACTACCCAACTGGGGATCTATAATGCCTACCATATAGTGGTTCAAAGGGAGCCATACCGATACTAGAGTGGTAGCTATTATTGTAAGCAAACTCTATAAGTGGATGATATTCACCCCCAACTACTTATAAACTCCAAAACATAAGCCCTAACCAAATCCTCAAGAGTTTGGATAGTCCTTTTGGCTTTGCCATCTATTTGAGGATGGAAAGCCATGCAAAGCATGACCTTAGTACCAAGACCCTTTTGGAAGGATCTCCAAAAATGTATAGTGAATTGAGCACCTCGATCCGAAATGATAGACAAGGGAACCCCATGCAATCTAATCAACTCATGAATATACAATTTGGCATAATTTTTGGTACCGTAAGTTTTTTAACCAGTAGAAAGTGAGCCAATTTTGTCATCCTATCAGCAATAACCCAAATAGAATCAAAGCGCTTCATAGTCTTAGGAAAACCAATCACAAAGTCCATGTTGATCTCTTCCCACTTCCAAGTAGGAATTTATATGTCTTTGGCTAAGCTTCTCGGCCTTTGATGTTCGACAATCACTTGTTGACAATTGTGACAACCGGCTGAAAAATTTGCAATATCTCTATTTATACTACCCATCCAATACACCTCTCTCAAATCTGTGTACATTTTTTGTTGAATCGAGGTGAATTGAATAGCCTCTTTCAAAATCAACTCCCTGAAGACATCAACATTAGGCATACACAATCTACCTTGGTACCTAAATGTACCATCTCTCCCTTGGGAGAAAACCTCCACTTTACCATCTTTTACCAAAGCTTTCAAATCTAGCAAGACAGGGTCAAGGTCTTGTTTTGACTTGACTTCCTCAATCGACAAAGATTTGGAACCATCAACAACCACTATACCACCATTTTCAACTTCATTCAACCAAACCCCCAACCAAGCTAACTGGGTAACTTCTCTAGCTAGCTCCTAGTCACCAACATCAATATGAGCTAGGTACCCATGGACACTCTACTTAGAACACGGGCCATAAGATTAGCTCTGTTGGGCTGATAGTGCACACTCATATCCTAATCCTTAAGGAGCTCTAACCACTTTCTTTGCCTCAAGTTAAAATCTTTTTATGTGAATACATATTGGAGACTCTTGTGGTCAGTAAACACATCAACATTAACCCCATAAAAATAATGATGCAAATTTTTTAAAGAAACCACTATGGATGCTAATTCAAGATCATGGGTCGGATAATGTTTCTCATGCGCCTTAAGTTCCCTAGATGCATATGTAACAAACTTGCCATTTTGCATCAACACACACCCCAAACTAATCCGTGAAGCATCACAATAAATCGTAAACCCTTCTAACCCTTTCGATAAGGCTAATATAAGAGCAAAGATGAGCTTATCTTTCAATGTTTGAAAACTCCTTTCACATTCATCGGTCCAACCAAATTTTTCTTTCTTTTGAGTCAACTTAGTCATGGGGGATGCAATAGAAGAGAAACCATTCACAAACCTCCAGTAGTAATCTGCTAGACACAAGAAACTACTAATATCCATTGGAGTCAAGGGACTAGGCCAATTCCTTTTCACCTCCGTCATCTTCGGATCCACCTTAATGCATCACCCGAGACCATATGCCCTTTAAATGCAACCTCTTTCAACTAAAATTCATAGTTCTCACATTTGGCAAACAAATTCTCATCCCTCAAGAATTGCAACACCACCCTCAAATGAATCATATCTTCTACACTCCGGGAATAAATCAAGACATCATCAACAAAGACTACCACAAACATATTAAGGTAGGGTTTGAAGACCCTATCATGAGATTCATAAATATAGCCGGTGCATTAGAGAAGCCAAAAGACATCACCACAAATTAAAAATGCCCATACCTAGTTCCTGTCTTGGGAATGTCACACTCCCTTACTCTCACTTGGTGGTACCTACACCGACGATCAATCTTAGAAAAGTGACTAGCTCATTGTAGTTGATAAAAAAGGTTATCTATCCTTGGTAGAGGATACTTGTTCTTTATGGTGACCCTATTAAGTTGCCAGTAATCGATGCACATTTTAAGGGAACCATGCTTCTTCTTTACAAACAACCCAGTGCACCATAAGGAGAGTTACTATGCTTTATGAAACCCTTCTCCAACAAACCCCTCAATTGATCCTTCAACTCCTTCAATTTCGTTGGGGCCATATGGTAAGGGGAATAGAAATGGGTTATGTATCAGGAATGAGGTTTATGCCAAATCTATTTCCCTTTCGGGAGAAACACCTGAAAGCTCTTTGGGAAAGACATCAAGAAACTCACTAACCACTAGAACTGACTCAATAGGAAGTACATTAGACTCAACATCCCTAACCCTCACAAGATGGTAAATGCAACCCTTAGAAATCAATTTTTGGGTTTTAAGAAAACAAATAAATCTACCCTAACTACCACATTACAACTATCCCACTCAAGGATAGGCCCATTAGGGCATTGGAATCTCACTCTACAGAGTCCTACTATCAACGGAAATATAGTACGCATGTAAACAATCCATCCCATGAATGATATCAAAATCCACTATGTCAAGTTCAACAAAACCACAAGGCAAGACTATCAAATATAGACACAGGACAGTTTCTATAGACTCTTTTAGCAATAATGTACTCACCAACGGGGGTAGACACTTCACAAAGTTCACATAATAATTTTGGGACAGACATAAGTTTTTTTGCAACAAAAGGAGTAATGGAGAAAAAAGTGGCAGCCGGATCTATCAATGCATACATATCATAATAAAAAACTTTAACTTACCAGTGAAGCACCATACCAAGTCTAGTGACCCCTAGAGGGGTATGGTTGAGAACGTCGATAATCATCCTCATAATTCTTAGTATCCCATGGACAATGTCTTGACTTATGATCTTTTGTGCCACACTTGAAACATGCACTTGACTGGCCAAACAATCTCCCCGGATGGTACCTTCCACACTTGCGGCACATAAAAGAAGCCTGAACACCAATACCCTTACCTTTCCTTTGAGCATACAGATAATCAACGTTCTTATTGCACATCTTCCCATACCAAAAGCACGCACCCATGTTTTTCCAATATGTGCCACTATAATTCCTCCCACATTTTGGGAACCTAGGAAGGGTGATCCCACCATCGCCACTGGGCTTAACATATGGAAGCCACCTTCAAGTTTACCCCTTCTTCTCCCTTCCTTTGAGTCCACCGGGCAATCTCTCATCTTATACACAACACCGCCATACTTGAAATAATCCTCAGTGCCCGCCAAATTCTTTCCTTGATGCTCCTTACCACACCCTTAACAAGTGGCAAAAGGGATCCTTTTCTTTGTGTACTTAGGCACCAATAGACTAGTAGAAAATGAAGCACTATCAACTCTGGCCTTCTTATCCTTTCTCTCCCTCCTCTTATCATTTAAAATATTGGGGGAACCCGCCTATTGGTTGAATTGGGCGGTCATAGCTTTGGACAAAATACATAGAGCATTACGTATCTCTGAATTTGATAGGTCATCATTGGGAAGTTGACCCTCCAGTGTGGGATGGTTACCGTCCCATTCAACATTTTGAATACCTTTAGATATATTATGAAACATAATGGTTATGAATCTATCATAAACCTTAGAGGACTTAGCTCTATCGCATGACATAGATCATAAGGAAGTGAAACATTTCCTAAAATGCATCATAACCTCCCATTCTTAGTTGTGGCTCATTTGACAACTATGAATAAGACTCTAATTGACGCAGTGTGTTGGATTTTTGAGGACCCTTAAAAACCTAGTGCTGTAATACTAAGCTTGTCACAACCCAAGCATAGGGCTTAGACATGACACGGTGAATGAGAAGTGCAAAGACAACCCATACAAGCCTCGTGATTGTAATATGTAAACATCCTTGGTTGCGGAAGCAAGACAATCAATAATAAGAGTTTAATAAATAAATGGGGAAACGGGACTAAGGGGAGTCTATGATAATCATTAAAACATCAGAAGAGTCAAGATCATAGAATATACATGTAATGACCCCAAAATGTGCTCGAAAAATGTGCCTCAGATGTGCCAGAATCGTAATTTCCATATATCTCAAAATGCATGAGTGGTATCAAAAATCTGATGTCATATTCATGAATAGGGGTCAAATTGAGTATCAAGTGAGTCTAACCCTAATTTTAGAGATACCATATAAAAACTTTATATTTCAATGTGATGAAAAAAATGTGAGCAGGCGTGACGCGACCAGGGTACTCTAGTGTGTTAATTTTGTTCAATTTTTTTGTGTTCTGATCCAAGGCTTTGGGTCTTAGGCCTAAGCCATCCTGAGCATGAAAATACCTATACTTAGCCATATTTCACCATCATATCATACAAGACATTCCCCAATACTCTCTCAAACACTTAGACTATTATTTTACCCAAAACGCATCCTGATCTTAAGGATTTCACTCAAGGTTCAAGTTTCCATTTCCAATCTTCATCAAGAATTCTCCAAAGTCAAGGTGTGTGGGTTTCAACCATTAGTTTCTTTCATCCATGGTGCCCAAGCTCTTTTTTTTACCTAAATAACATTATTTCAAGTTGATTTACATGTGTCTTACTTATTATAAATTAGACTATGAACTACGTTGGGGTTTCATGAAATTGTGACTGTATTAGCATGTTTTGAGCTACGAATCTAAGACCCATTATGGGATTTGATGAAGGGCTTTGACGTGGCTTTTAAGGGTGTAACCAAGTATTGATGGATGGTTTTACATTGAATTTTCTTGTATAATTTCATCCCTAAATTGTATGGTTTTGCACTAGCACTACACACCCGCCAAGTGTTTGATAAAATCTCTGGCTATGATTTCTTGAGGAATTGAAGGTTCAATACATGTCTTATGAGTTGAATGACTTTATGAGCCTCTTTAAAAATCAAATCTCTCAAGTCATAAACATTAGGCACATACAATCTACCTTGGTACCTAAGGTTACCATCTCTTCTTTGGGAGAAAACCTCCATTTTACCATCTTTCACCAAAGCCTTCAAATCTAGCAAGGCAGGGTCAAGGTCTTGTTTTTACTTGACTTCCTCAATCGACAAACATTTGGAACCATCAATAACCACTACACCACCATTTTAAACTTCATTCAACCAAACCCCAACCTAGCTAACTAGTGAACTTCTCTAGCCACATCCTAGTCACCAACATCAATATGAGCTAGGCTACCCATGGACACTCTACTTAGAGCATCTGCCACAACATTAGCTTTGCTGGGCTGATGGTCCACACTCATGTCATAATCCTTAAGGAGCTCTAACTGATTTCTTTGCCTTAAGTTAATATCTTTTTGTGTGAATACATATTGGAGACTCTTGTGATCAGGAGGGGGATCAACATGAACCTCATACAAATAATAATGCAAAATTTTCAAAGCAACCACCATGGATGCTTATTAAAGAGCATGGGTGGGATAATTTTTCTCATGCACCTTAAGTTGCCAAGAGGCATATGTTATAACCTTGCCATTTTACATCAACATATACACCATACCTATCCTTGAAGCATCACAATAAACCATAAACTCTTCTAACCCTTTCTATATGGTAAAAATAAGAGCAAAGATGAGCTTATCTTTCAATATTTGAAAACACTTTTCATATTCATCGATCTAACCAAATTTTTCCTTCTTTTGAGTCAACTTAGTCATGGGGGATATAATAGAAGAGAAACCATTAACAAACCTCTAGTAGTAACCCGCTAGACCCAAGAAACTGCTAATATTCGTCGGAGTCAAGGGACTAGGAAAATTTCTTATCACCTATGTCGTCTTAGGATCCACCTTAATGCATCACCCGACACCACATGCCCTAAAAATGCAATATCTTTCAACTAAAATTCACACTTATCATATTTAGATAACAACTTCTCATCCCTCAAGATTTGCAACACCACCCTCAAATAATTCATGTGTTCTTCACTCCGGGAATAAATCAAGATATCACAAAAAAGATTACCACAAACATATTAAGGTAGGGTTTAAAGACACTATTCATGAGATTCATAAATATAGTTAGTGCATTAGTCAAGCCAAAAGACATCACCATAAATTCAAAATGCCCTGACCTAGTTCTTTTCATGGGAATATCACACTCCCTTACTCTCACTTGGTGGTACCTAGAGCAATGATCAATCTTATAAAAGTGGCTAGCTCATTATAGTTGATACAAAAAGGTCATCTATACTTGGTAGAGGATACTTCTTGTTTATGGTGACCCTATTAAGTTGCTGATAATCAATGCACATTCTAAGGGAACTATCCTTCTTCTTTAAAGAAACAACACCACTACAACCCCAGGAGACTTCCTATGCCTTATGAAACTTTTCTCCACCAAATCCCTCAATTGATATTTCAACTACTTCAATTTCATCAGGGCTATAAGGTAAGGGGAATCGAAATGGGTTGTATATCAGGAAGGAGTTCTATACCAAAGTATATTTCCCTTATGGGAGAAACACGTGAAAGCTCATTAGGAAAGACATTAAGAAACTCCTTGACCACCGGAACTTACTCAATAGGAAGGACTTTAGACTCAACATCCCTAACCCTCACAAGATGGTAAATGTAAGACATAGTTGAAGCGTACTCCACAACTATGAATAAGACTATAATCGACATAGTGTGTTAGATTTCGGAAGACCATTATAAACCTAAAAAAGCCTCTTGATTGTAACATGCACACATCCTTGGTTACTGAAGCAACAAAATCAATAACAAGAGTTGAATAAATAAATGGGGAAATGGGACTAAAGGGAGTCTTTGATAATCATAAAAACATGATAAGAGTCAAGCTCATAGAATATACACGAAACGACCCCAAAAAATTCCCAAAAATTATGCCTCGGATGTGCTAGAATCATAATTTCCATATATCACAAAATGTGTGCGTGGTATCAAAAATCTTACTTCATATTCATGATTATGGGGTCAAATTTAGTGTCAAATGAGTCTAAACCCAATTTTAGAGCGACCGTATAAAAATTTATATTTGAAAGTGATGAAAAAAAAGTGAGCAGGCACGACCCTAGCATGACACGGCCAGGGTGCGCCAGTGTGTTAATTTTGTTTAATTTTTTTGTGTTTCAGGCCAAGGCTTTTGGGTCTTAGGCCTAAGCCATCCTGAACATGAAAATACCTATACGTAGACATATTTCACCATCATATCATACAAGACATTCCCCAATACTCTCTCAAACACTTAGACTATTATTTTACCCCAAATTTCAAGTCCCAAAACTCATCTTGATCTTAAGGATTTCACTCAAGGTTCAAGTCTCCATTTCTAATTTTCATAAAGAATTCTCCAAACTGAAGGTGTATGAGTTTCAACCATTGGTTTCTTTCATCCAGGGTGCCGAAGCTCCTTTTTTTACCTAAATAGCTTGATTTCAAAGTTAATTTATATATGGGTCTTACTTATTATGAATTAGACTATGAACTACATTGGGGTTTCATGAAATTGTGACTATTTTAGCATGTTTTAAGCTACGAATCTAAGACCCATTGTGGGATTTGATGAAGGGCTTTGACGTGTTTTTTTTAGGGTCTTACCAAGTATGGATGGAGGGTTTTACATTGAATTTTCTTGCACAATTTCATCCCTAAATTGTATGGCTTTACACTAGAACTACACACCCGCAAGTGTTTCATAAAATATCCAGTTATGATTTCTTAAGGAATTGAAGGTTCAATGCATATCTTATGAGTTGAATGACTTTATGAGCCTCTTTAAAATCAAATCTCTGAAGTCATCAACATTAGGCACACACAATCTGCCTTGGTACCTAAGTTTACCATCTCTTCCTTGGGAAAAAACCTTCACTTTACCGTCTTTCACCCAAGCCTCCAAATCTAGCAAGGTAGGGTCAAGGTCTTGTTTTGACTTGACTTCCTCAATTAACAAAGATCTGGAACCATCAACAACCACTACACCACCATTTTCAACTTCATTCAACCAAACCCCAACCTAGCTAACTAGTGAACTTCTCTAGCCACCTTCTAGTCACCAACATCAATATGAGTTAGGCTACCCATGGACACTCTACTTAGAGCATCGGCCACAACATTAGCTTTGTTGGGCTGATGGTGCACACTAATGTCATAATCCTTAGGGAGCTCTAACCGCTTTCATTGCCTCAAGTTAAGATCTTTTTGTGTGAGTACGTATTGGAGACTCTTATGGTCAGTAAACACATCAACATGAACCCCATACAAATAATGATGCAAAATTTTCAAAGCAAACACCACGGCCGCCAATTTAAGATCATGGGTGGGATAATTTTGCTCATGTAGCTTAAGTTGTACAGAGGTATATGCTATAACCTTACAAACCACTATGGATGCTAATTAAAGAACATGGGTGGGATAATTTTTCTCATGCTCCTTAAGTTGCCTAGAGGCATATGTTATAACCTTGCCATTTTTCATCAACGCACACCCCAAACTGATCCTTGAAGCATCACAATAAACCATAACAAACCTCCAGTCATAACCCGCTAGACCTAAGAAATGACTAATTTCCATCGGAGTCAAGTGCCTAGGCCAATTTCTTATCACCTATGTCGTCTTAGGATCCACCTAAATGCATCACCCAACACCACATGCCCTAAAAATGCAACATCTTTCAACTAAAATTCATAGTTCTCATATTTAGCAAACAACTTCTCATCCCTAAAGATTTGCAACATCACCCTCAAATGATTCATGTGTTCTTCATTCCGAGAATAAATCAAGATATCATAAAAAAACACTAACACCATCATATTAAGGTAGGGTTTAAAGACCCTATTCATGAGATCCATAAATATAGTCGGTGCATTAGTCAAGCCAAAAGACATAACCACAAATTCAAAATGCCCATACCTAGTTCTTTTTTTGGGAATATCACATTCCCTTACTCTCACTTGGTGGTACCTAGACCGATGATCAATCTTAGAAAAGTAACTAGCTCATTATAGTTGATAAAAAAGGTCATCTATCCTTGGTAGAGGATACTTGTTCTTTATGGTGACCCTATTAAGTCGTTGGTAATCAATGCACATTCCAAGGGAACCATCCTTCTTCTTTACAAACAACACCATTGCACCCCCAGGAGACTTCCTATGCCTTATGAAACCCTTCTCGATCAAATCCCTCATTTAATACTTCAACTCCTTCAATTGCACTGGGGCCATAAGGTAAGGGATAATCGAAATTGGTTGTGTATCAGGAAGGAGGTCTATACCAAAGTCCATTTCTCTTATGGGAGAAACACCTAAAATCTCATTAGGAAAGACATCAAGAAACTCACTGACCACCGGAAGAGACTCAATAGGAAGGACTTTAGTGTCAACATCCCTAACCCTCACAAGATGGTAAATATAACCCTTAGTTGTGGCGCACTCCACAACTATGAGTAACATTCTAATCGACGTGGTGTGTTCGATTTTGGAGGACCATTATAAACCCAAACAAGCCTCTTGATTGTAATATGAACACATCCTTGGTTGCAAAAGCAACACCATCAATAATAAGAGTTGAATAAATAAATAGGGAAACAGGACTAAGGGGAGTCTTTGATAATCATAAAAACTTGAGAAGCGTCAAGCTCATAGAATATACAAGAAAAGACCCCAAAATTGCCCAAAAATTATGCCTCAAATGTGGTAGAATCATAATTTCCATACATCTCAAAATCTATGCATGGTATCAAAAATTGACTTCTTATTCATGATTAGGGGGTAAAATTGAGTGTCACATGAGGATTACCCCGATTTTAG
>DF359136.1:40404-69883 GCA_000787875.1 Solanum virginianum
TAGAGCGACCATATAAAAAATTTATTTTTCAAAGTGATAAAAAAAGTTTGTTGGCGTGACGTTGCCAGGGCGTGCCAGTGTATTAATTTTGTTAGGTTTTTTGTGTTCTTGTCCAAGACTTTTGTGTTCCTGTCACAAATAAGATGGAAAATGTTGGGGATTTTTAAGAGAAAGAGAGAGAGAGTCGTGGGGTGTTGGAGAAAGAATGGGAAATGTGGGAATAAGTAGTTGGGCAAAGGGAAATGCATTAAATACCTTGGTTAATGTGATTGACCGGTCAACACCCACCGCATTGGTGGGCGCATGGCCTGTAACACATGTCAAGGTCCATTTGGACCGTCCGTCGGCCCAACTTTGGCCAAATATAGTACTTACCCGGATATGCGTGCATTCACCTTTATGACCAGCCTCACGGGCCATACACGTTGCATGGTCCATTTGGACCCTCCATGTCGCAACACTTTCCCAATTGTGTGAAGCACTACGTTGCCCCATGCGCATAAGCCCGACAACTAGCCACATGGGTCATGTGGCCTATATGGTTGCACTTCAACAATATTTTCCCATTGACTCACCTAGTCCATATACATAATGCCGCATGGACATCCTCACGAACCGTCCAACATCATACAACCTGTGCAGACGCACTTGACATTGCACTTTACTAAATTTCTACTAGTATGACGTCCAAACAAGCCCTCTACCTTACATAAGCTTTCGACCTCCAAAATAACACATGTACCTACCTAAAAAGACAAGTATAAAACAAGAAAAATGCATGACATATAAACTAAACCTTTTTTTATACATATAACTATTACAATACATGACGTGCCTCCCATGAAGCACTTGATTTAACGTTGCAACAAGATGCACTGTCTTGACTACTCAGTCTTCGTCCAGAAGCATGACCTCAACCATTGAAGGTTCTTCCACTATACCCATGTATTGCTTCACTCTCTGCCCATTCACTTTAACTTGATCCCCATTTTTTGCTTCTAACTCAATTGCAACATGGGGGAACACCCGAAGAATTATGTATAGGGCCTGACCACCTAGACTTGAGCATACCTAAGAAGCCTAAACATCGAGTTGTATAAAATTACCATGTCACCAATACTAAAATGTAGTTGGGAAATATATTTCTCGTGCTGGATCTTTATCCTCTCTTTTTACAGTGCTGAACTCTCACAAGCTTGGAGGTGAAACTCATCCAACTCACTGAGTTGGTCAAGTCTCAAGGAAACAGCATCATCCCAATTCATGTTGAGCTTCTTCATATCCCAGAGTGCCTTGTGATCCAACTCCACAGGTAGATGACAGGCTTTAACCAACCCTAACTGATATGGGGATATACCAATGAGGGTCTTGTATGTTATCCGTTAAGCCCAAAGTACATTATCTAACTTCCGTGCCAATCAATTCTGGTAGATTTAATAGACTTTGTCAAGATCTCCTTGATATCCTTGTTTGAAAGTTCAACTTACCTACTTGTCTGCGGGTGATAGGGTATGGCCACTTTGTGCTGTCAAATTCAAAATTTTGCTAGCACTGCATAGAAAACATTGCTACAGAAATGAGAACCTCTATCACTAATGATAGTTCTATGTGTCCCAAATCTAGAAATGATGTTCTGCCTTAGAAACTAGCCAACAGTTTTATCTTCATTGTTCGACAAGGCAGCCACCTCCACCCACTCGAAGACATAGTCCACTTTTACTAAAATATAATTCATGCCATAAAACATCACAAACAGGCCCATAAAGTCAATGCCCCAGGTGATGAATATTTCAACTTCATTAATAGGGGTCATGGGTAGCTCCTAACTCCTAGAGATATTTCCCTATCGTTGACACTAATCACACCCTATCACCAAGTCATAGGTATCCTTATAGTTGGTGGGCCAGTAGTACCCACATTGTAGAATCTTTTTCACTGTCCTAGAACCACTATGACAACCCCCCACTGAGGACGAGTGATAGGCCACCATGACACTCATCATCTCTGCTTTTGGAATGCACCCCCTAATAAACCTATCAACACATATGCATAACAAGTATGGGTCATCCCAGAAATACCTGCGCACATCATGAAGAAGCCATTTTCTTTAATGAGGCTTAAGGCTCTCAGGCATAATGTCACTCACCAAAAGGATAGGAAAATCAGCAGACTAAGGAATATGCTCAATAGAAGCTATGAATACCTGCTCATCGGGAAAAGAATCATCGATGTTCAACTAATCCTTCACCCTGGACTCATCCTCAAATTTAGACAAGTGGTTTGCTACCTGATTCTCATATTTTTTAACTCTTTGACCTCAAAGTCAATCTCTTGCAATAAAAGAACCCATCTAATCAGCCTTGGCTTGGAATCTTTCTTAGCTATAAGGTATCTCAATGTTGTATGGTCGGTGTGCCCTATCACTTTTGTCCTAATAAGTAGGCCCTGAACTTGTCAAATGCATACACCACAACTATCAGTTCCTGCTCAGTCACTTTGTAATTTCTTTATGCATAATTGAGGGTCTTGTTAGCATGGTGGATAGGATGAAAAATCTTCTTGAACTTCTTCTCACACAAAAAACCCATATTAATTCCACTCGCATCACACATAACCTCAAATGGGGTAGCCTAGTAAGATGTAACTACCACAGGTACAGAAATTAGCTTTTGCTTCAGTGTTTCAAAGGTATGCCGACACCTGTCATCGAACTGAAACGTAGCATCTTTCTCCTAGAGCTTACACAGTGAGAGATCAATCTTGGATAAATCCTTATTAAATTGGCTATAGAAGCTTGCATGTCCAAGAAAACTCTGGATTCCCTTCACAGAGATTGTAGGTAGCAATTTCTCGATAACCTCAATTTTTGCCTTATCCACCTCTATGCCCTTATCAGAAATCTTATGGCCTACGAAAATGCCCTCCTTGACTACAAAATGGCATTTCTCCTAGTTTAGTACCAAATTAGCTTCCTCATAACATTGTAGTGCTCTACTAAGACTCGAGAGGCAATCATCAAAGGAATCACCCACAATAGAGATATCATCTAAAAATACCTCAAGGGTGTCTTCACCATGTCTGAGATGATGGACATCATGCATCACTAGAAGGTAGTTGGGGTATTGCCTATCCTTAAAGAAAAAGTCCCATATGGACAAGTGAAGGTGGTTTTCTCCAGATCCTCCGAGGCTATGGATTTTTTATTGTAGCCCAAGTACCTGTCCAAGAAGCAGTACGAACCTGTACATGCCAACCTGTCTAACATTTGGTCCATGAAGGGCATAGGGAAATGGTCCTTCAAGGTCCATCTATCCAGCTTTTGGTAGTCCATGCACACTCACTATCTAGTAACAGGTCTCAAAGGGACCCACTCATTTTTGTCTTTAGCCACCACTATCATGCCCCCTTTTTTAGGGACACGCTGAACTAGACTGACCAATATGCTGCTAGAAATATGGTATATGACCCCAACATCCATCCACTTGATGATCTTCTTTTTTACCACCTCTTGCATAGGCGGATTTAGCCTACGCTGGTGCTCAATGCTGCGCATCATGATCTTATGCATGCATATCCTTGGAGGAATCCCTATAATGTCTACAATGGTCCATCCAATAGCTCACTTGAACTTTTAGAGGACCCTAGTAATGCCTTGACCTAGTTTTCCTTGAGATTTGCAACCAAAATAACAGGAAGAATGTTATTAGTTCCCAAAAATGAATACCTTAAGTTATGGGGTAGCTCCTTGAGCTCTATAGTTGGAGGTTCCTCAATAGAAGGTTTCGCTGGGGGTGTAGGTCTATTTTACAGGTCCAAGTCCAACTTTCTGGGGACAAATGGTCTGGTTCCCCTACCTTGCAATGCATTCACAGCATCATAGTACCTAGTGATGCCATCCTCTGGAAAGTTCATCAACACCATTGCTAGTGTGTCCACACTCATTCTTTCTTTAAGTGGAATTTCGAATAGACAATCATCATCCATATCTATGACGGTCATTAAAGCTACCTCCTTGGGTCTCTTCATCGGTGCACAGATACTGAACTTTACCTCTTCAGTGTTCAATTTAAAGGTGAGCTACCATATCTCCACATCTACCAATACTCTAGAAGTAGCTAAAAATGGTCTCCCAAGGATGATGGAAACCTCAAAATCCACGTGACAGTCCAAAATGACAAAATCTATTGGAAAGATGCACTTGCCCACATGGACTAGCACATCACACAAAATTCCCATGGGTTACTTTACTAATCAGTCTACCATGAGCAGCTGCATTATAGTGGGTATGGGGGCTACTAAGTCCAACTAATTATAAGCTTCCAGTGGGATTAACTTGAAACAGGACCCATGTCACAGAGGGCCCTCGCAAAGTCATAAGCTCCAATGGAATATTCGATAATGAAGGCTCCTGGATCATCCTTCTTTTCAGTAAGTGATCTTGTAGCAATAGCGCTACGGTGATGAAGATCTTTTGTTAGCTTGATTGTGGTTGTCCACATCATAGTCACTAAGTCTTTCATAAACTCAGCATAGCCTGGCATCTGCTCAAGTGCCTCCACTAGAGGGATGTTCACTGATATATCCTTTAGCATAGACAAAAATTTTTTAAACTTGTCTTCTTTAACCTTTTTCTGCAACCTCTGTGGGAATGGTGGTGGCTTAGGAATGGTTGGCAGAGGTTGCATTCCTGGTTTGTCTGACTTTTGGGTCTCTTTAGCAACCTCAGGCTCTGCTGCTGTCACATCTGTTTCTTCACTTATCTCATCAACACGCACCTCCATAGGGTCAGGTATCTTGCCTTCAGCTTTATCCATACCTCCATTAACAGTTATAATAGTGTTAGAGAGTACATTACCACACCTCGTGGTTACTTCCATGTAATAACCATCATTTTTTGAGTTCTAAATAGTGTCAATAGGAAGTGACCCAGCTTTTCTCTAATTTAATGAGAATTACATTTGCCTCATCTATTGTTCTAGTTAGTTGATTGAAGCGAAATACTAGTCGACCAGCTACCAAATATTGGACATTTCTCCACTCATATCTCGCACCCCTGCCTCAGTGGATTCAACTTTATCAAGAGCCTTCACCATCATCTCTTCTAATTTTGAGTTTCCACCACCATCATTTTGACATTCACGATTCCTATAGCCATTTTTGTTCTGCCAATTTCTTTGATAGTTCTTACGATCATAGTTTCGACCTTGATTATTGGCGCTGAATGGCCGGTAACCCCCGTAGCTGCCTAAGAAGTTTGCCTCATCATAATAATAGCCCTGATTATTCTTGGCATTGTGTCCATAACTTTCACCCTTTCTACGCCTCCATCTAATAGTCGTTTTGGCAACAAATCTAGTTGGATCTTTGTATGGGCTATGTCTTGGTCCTGTTCTATCTCTTTTTATCGATTCTCCATAATTATGTTGAAGATGAACCTAGAACAGTCTCCATCTCTTGTGTACCATGACCTATTATTTGTGGCTAACTGATCTAAGATCACCACTATGTCTGGGAAAGTCCTGGACATGTATGATCCCCCACAAGCAACATCAATGATAGGTTTCATTACAAAGTTGCAAGATCTATAGAAGAGTACATTCAAGTGTTCAACTAAGATGATGATTGGGGCACTGCTTAAGCTTCTACCTTAATCTTTCCCAAGTTTTATGTAGTGCTTTATTCGGCAATTTCTTGTGAGACCCAATGTCATGTGCAATTTTCAGTTGTCTTGATACCAGGAAGAACCTCCAAAGAATGCCTCTTTGAACTCTCCCCAAGTGCGGATAGAATTATTTTGAAGCTCATTCAGCCAATTTTTCGCCGTACCAGAAAGAGACAATGGAAATAATCTCAACCTAAGTTCTTGCTGACTGACCCCTGGAATCTCAAATGATTGAAATATTGCTAAAAGGTTTAGGACATGCTGATTTGCATCATTAGTTGGTGCTTTACTGAAAAACCCATTCAGTTGTAGCATCTGTAAAATATTACTAGTGATTGTAAACTTAACACCTCTAGGTAGTGGGGGAAGTACAATTGCTCTAGTGGTCCCATCACCCTCAACATCGTCATTCACAGCTTAGGGTTGCTGGGGACCATAAGGTCTCATACTGGGTTGGTTATTTAAGGGTAGCATTAGTGGTACCTACTGGAGTGGTGTCATTAGTGTCACCCTATTACCAGCAGGGTTATCCTCACCTATACAATCATTTCCTCCACTTGCAGGATTCATCGCCAACGCTCTCTGCCTTGCTATGTCACATTCTCTAGCATTCATTTTGCAGATTGACTTAGTAAGATCAGGGTTGTAAGAAACTGAAACGACCCCACAAAGGGCCCAAAAATGTCCCTCGAAAGTGCCCGAATCATAATTTCCATATATCTAAAAATCCATGCGTGATATCAAAAATTTTGACTTTATATTCTTTTTAAGGGGGTAAAATTGACTGGAAAATGGATATAACCCTAATTTTAGAGCACCCATAACGAAAAACGAATTTCACCAATATTGCAATTTCAGCAGCATGTCGTGACTGCTCTGAGATGTGAATCTATTGTGGAGTAGTGTATTTTCTTGCCAGTTTTCTAGTCTCGGTGCAAGACTTGGGGTCTTGGGCCTAAGCCTTCCTATGTGTAAAAACATTGATACTTAACTATATTTCACTTTCATATTATACCCAATACTCTCTCAAATACTTAGATAAATATTTCATCAAAAATTCAAATGCCAAATCTCATTCCGAATCTTAAGGATTTCACCCAAGCTTCAAGTTCTCATTCCCAATCTTCATCAAGGAATTCCCCAAAGTTGAGGTGTGTGAGTTTCAACCATTAATTCATTTCATTCATGGTGCCCAAGCTTCCTTTCTACATAAATTACATGTTTCTAAATCAATTTACATATGGGTCTTCTATTATGAATTTTACTATGAACTATGTTGGGGTTTTGTAAAAGTGTGACTGTTTATGTATATTTTGAGCTATGAATCTAAGATTTATGATGAGTTTTAATGAGGGATTTCAATGTATTGTGTAAGTTGGTATTACCAAGTGTTGGTGGGTTGATTTACTTCAAGATTTCTTGCATGATTTCACTCTTTAATTGCAATATTTTACACTAGCATTACACATCCACCAAGTGTTTGGTAAAATGTTTGTTTTAGGGTTTTAGATCTATTGATGGTCCATTGCATGTCCTATGACTTGTATGGCTTTAAGATAATAAAAGGATGTTATATATGTATTCATTTCATGAAAGTATCTATAGTGTTCCAAGTTTACCACACCTAGTTGACGGGGTGCTAGACCTAAATCACCATGGATGGCGGGGTATAACCACCATCAACCAATTGAGGGGTTGATTCCTCTGTCACCATGGATGGCAAGGTGTAAGCACCATCAACCAATTAAGGGGCTGATACCTCAATCAGCATTGATGGCGGGGTGAACTACCATCAACTAATTGTGGGGTTGATACCTCAATCACCATTGATGCGAAGTGTAACAACCATCAACCAATTTAGGGGTTTATACCTCAATCATCATGGATGGTAGGGTGTGATAATCCATCATAATGTTGGTGTCTTACTACACATGTAATATGTTCTATGTAAGTATGTTTTACCTCAAGCATCACTCATGCATGCCATATTGCTACATACTTATTTATTACCTAATTATGTATTTTGACTATGTTGTCTATCTCTTATTGCATTACCTTCCACATACTTAATACATTAAAACATACTAATGCATACTCTATGCCTATATGATGTTACAATGTAGGAACCGGAGCTCCTCACGATCATCCTCATCTTCTCCGTGGATAGTTCTATCTCTACAATACGGTGAGTCCTCAATTTCAGGGACAATATCTTTGATCTTATGCTATGTATAAAGACTTTATTTCCTTTATTGTATGTTTTGACTATGAGGGTGAGCCCAATTGCTTGTCTTAGCCCCTATTAAGTTCTATGTTTAGATGTGTTATTGGACAAGTTATGTAATGATGCTATAAGGTTGACTCCTTTTAACTTTTTTAATGTTTTTTGAAATGAAGGATTTCCCCTTGTCCCTTTGCCTTTATTCTTATTCTTTTATTATTATTAAATTTCTTCCGTGACCAAGGATGTGTAATGATAAGTTAAGAGGCTTGATTGGGGTCCCTTTAGTTTCCTCAATTGCTGTGTCACGTCTAGGCCCTAGGTTTGGGTCATGAAAAACCTAGAATCAGAGAACTAGGTTGTTAGTAGTCCTTGACATCCAACACACTGCGCTGACTAAAGTTTGATTCATGGTTGTGTTATGCACCACAACTATGAGTGATAGGCTATGAGACGTTTTAGAAAATGTTTTCCTTCTTCATGATCTATGTCGTGCTATAGCAAATAGGTAAGGTTTCCCCGCTAACTAATGTTCTTTGCCATTTTTAAATCATTCCTCACACAAGAGAAAGAAGAGCTCGCACACCCGAGGAACAATTGGCTCATGGAGAGCATCGGGATGCTCTCACCTTGCTAGTTCAAGTTGTGGCTAATCAAGTAAATCAAGGGGCCCAAGCCCCTTATGCTCATACTCTGGCATCTATAGTAAGGGATTTCATAAGGATGAACCCCCGGTGTTCAACAGGTTTGAAGTGGATAAGGACCCCTAAGAATTTATTGATGAGGTATACAAAGTGTTGGCTATCATGGGGTGAGGTTAGAAGAGAAGGCAGAGTTGGCGGCTTACCAACTCAAGGGGCTGGCAAAAATATGGTATACTCAATGGAATGAGGAGAAGGGGAACAATAATATGATTCTATCGGAGGAGTTTAAGGTGGCATTTCTCAACCAGTTCTTCTTTCTTGAGGTTAGGGAGGTAAAAATGATAGAGTTCATGAAATTTAAGTAAGGATCTATGAGTGAGAGAGAGTATGCCTCAAGTTCAACCAACTGTCTAAGTATGCTCCACACTTGGTTGTCATCTCGAGGTCTAGAATGAATAATGTTTTAATGGCTGTTTTTGATTTCGTGAATAAGGAGTGTCGTGCCGCTATGTTGATTGGTTATATAGACTTGTCTTGCCTTATGACCTATGCCAAACAATTAGAGGGGAAAAAGTTGAGAAAAAGGAGAAGTGGTGAGGCCAAGAGGGCTTGTTTTGATGGTAAGTTCCAAGGCCCTAAGGGTGGCCGATTTCATCAAGGCCAAGGGTCTTATCATGCTCCTAATAGATGATTTTCCAATGACTACCCAAGAGCCAAATGTGATAGTGGTGTGGTGTCTAATGTTATGTGTCTGAAATATGGTAGGCATCATCGTGGCCCATGTTTGAGAGACACAAATGCTTGCTATAGTTATAGGGAAATGGGTCATAAGAAGGTTGATTACCCTCAGAATCAGAACAAGGGTAAGAATATTCATCCATAAGGCCGAGGTGCTAATGTGGTTCCTTTGGCGAGGGGAGGCCAACAAGATAGCATCCCAAGGCACAACTGATTCTATGTACTCCAAGGGAGACAAGGGGTTAATGAGTGCCTAATGTCCTCACCATTATGTTAAAAGTCTTTGATTTTTATATGTATTCATTGATAGACCTGGGTGCCACTCTTTCTTTTATTACTCCTTTTGTCGCCAAAAAGTTTCATGTTGAGCCCAAATTTTTGTGTGTTTTATCAGGTGTCTACTCCTATTGGTGCATCTATTATTGCAAGAAAGGTCTATAGAAATTGTCTCGTTTGCAGCTTGCATAAAATATTGCCTTGAGATCTTGCTCGGTTTGATGTGGTGGATTTTGATGTCATTCTTGGGATGGATTGGTTACATGCATATTATGACTCTATCAAATTAGAACTCATTGGGTCAAATTCCAATTCCCAAATGAACTCGTTCTTGAGTGGGAGAGTCATGATGTGGTGGTCCAGGGTAGGTTTATCTCTTGAATTAAAGTTGAAAAGTTAATCTCTAAGGGGTGTCTCTATCATCTTATTAGGGTTTGAGATGTTGAGTCCGAAGTCCTTCCAATAGAGTCAATTCTGATGGTAAATGAGTTTCTTGAAGTCATTTCTAGTGACTTTCCTGGTGTTCCTCCAGAAGGGGAAATAGACTTTGGTATAGACCTCCTTCTCGACACTCACCCCATTTCTATTTCCCCTTACCATATGGCCTAGCAGAGTTAAAGGAGGTGCAGGAGCAATTGAGGGACTTATTGGAGAAGGGTTTTATTAGACCTAACCAATCACTTTGGGGTGCACCGGTGTTATTTGTGAAGAAGAAAGATGGGTTCCGTAGAATATGCATTGACTACCGACAACTTAATAGTGTAACCATCAAGAATAAGTACCCTCTCCCAAGGATTGATGATTTACTTGACCAATTTCTAGGGGCTAGTCACTTCTCTAGGATTGATCTTCGCCTCAGGTATCATCAAGTGAAGGTAAGGGAATGTGATATTATCAAGACGACCTTCCGAACTTGATATGGGCATTATAAGTTTGTTGTTATGTCTTTTGAGTTGACCAATACATTGCCTATCTTCATGGATCTTATGAATAGGGTCTTTAAACCCTACCTTGATTTGTTTGTTGTGGCTTTTATTGAAGATATTTTGATCTATCCCATAGTGAGGAGGAAAATGTGAGCCATTTGAGGGTACTGTTCCAAAAATTAAGGGAAGAAAAGTTGTATACTAAGTATTATATATGTGAATTCTTGTTAAAAGAGGTTGTCTTTCTAGGTCATGTGGTGTTGGGGGATGGTATTAAGATGGACCCTAAAAAGATGGAAATGATTCGAAATTGGCCTGGACCTTTGACCCCATCAGATATTAGAAGCTTCTTTGGCTTAGTGGGTTACTATTAGAGGTTTGTGAATGGTTTATCTTCTATTGCATCTCCCATGTCTATGTTGACTAAATAGAAGGCTAAGTTTTTGTGGACGGATGAGTGTGAAAAGAGTTTCCAAACTTTCAAGGATAAGCTTATCTTCACTCCTATCTTGTCTCTACTGGAAGGGTTCGACGGGTTTGTTGTGTATTATCATGCCTCCTAGATTGGTTTAGGTTGTGTTTTGATGCAAAATGGTAAGGTAATAGCCTACACTTCTAGACAACTCAAAGTTCATGAAAAAAATTATCCTACTCGTGATCTTAAATTGGCCGTTGTGGTTTTTGCTTTGAAAATTTAGTCTCATGTTTTGTATGGGGTGCATGTTGATGTGTTCACCGATCATAAGAGCCTCTAACATGTGTTCACTCAAAAGGATCTCAACTTGAGATAACGACGGTGGTTTAAGCTTCTTAAGGATTATAATATGAGTGTGCCTTATCATCTTAGTAGGGATAATGTTGTGGTAGATGCTTTGAGTATGGTGTCTATGGGGTAGCCTAGCTCATGTTGATGATGGGGGCAAAGATGTGGCTTGAAATGTCCATTGGTTGGTCAGATTGGGGGTTACGTTAGAAGAGGTTGACAATGGTGGTATTATGGCTATTGATGGTTCAAAATCTTCCTTGGTTGATGAGATAAAAGCAAAGCAAGATCTTGACCCCTCTTTTTTAGAATTGAAGGCCTTGGTAAGAAATGGCAAGGTGAAGGTTTTTCTCCCAAGGGGGAGATGGTTCCCTTAGGTACTAAGGTAGGTTGTGTGTACCTATTGTTGATGGCTTGAGGGAGAAGATTTTTTCTGAGGCTCATAATTTTTCCTATTCTATTCACCCTAGTTTTACCAAGATGTATAGATATTTGAGGGATGTGTTTTGGTGGGGAGGTATGAAGAAAGACATTGCCAAATTTGTGTCCGCTTGTCATAGTTACCAACAAATCAAAGCCAAACATCAAAGGCTGGGTGGCCTAACCTAGGACATAGAAATTCCTACTCGGATATAGGAGGAAATTAACATGGATTTTGTGGTTAGGTTGCCTAAGACTAGAAAACATTTCGATTCTATTTGGGTGGTGGTTGATAGAATGACAAATTCGGCTTACTTCCTACTGATTAAGACTTCATATAGTGCTGAAGACTATGCTAAATTGTACATTCATGAGTTGGTTAGATTGCATGGTGTGCCCTTGTAAATCTTGTCAGATTGTGGTGCTCAATTCACTTCACACTTTTGGAGGTCCTGCCAAAGAGGTCTTGGTGCCAAGGTAAAGCTTAGTACGACCTTTCACCCTCAAATGGATGGCCAAGCCGAAAGAACTATCTAAACTCTTGAGGATATGCTTAAAGCTTGTATTTTGGAGTTTAAGGGTAGTTGGGATGATCATCTTCCATTGATTGACTTTGTGTATAATAATAGCTATCATTCTAGCATTGGTATGGCTCCTTTTGATCCCCTCTATGGTAGGCGTTATTGATCATCGGTTGGGTAGTTTGAAGTGGGGTAAATGGCTTTGTTGGATTCGGATCTGGTTATGTAGGCTATGGAGAAGGTAAGGTTGATTGAGGAGAGGTTGAGAATAGCAAAAAGTCCTCAAAAGTCCTATGCTAATGTGAGGAGAAGAGAGCTTGCATTTAAAGTTGGTGATTGGGTGTATTTGAAGGTTTCACCCATGAAGTATGTGGTTAGTTTTGGTAAAAATGGTACGTTGAGTCCAAGAAATGTTGTTCCTTATAGAGTATTGAGGAGTATTAGAAAGGTGGCCTACGAGTTGGAGTTGCCTAATGAAATGGACTTGGTTCATCCAGTCTTCCATGTGTCTATGTTGAGGAAGCGTGTGGGTGATCCTAGGTGCTATTGTGCCTCTTAAAGATGTGGGTATTGTTGAAGACAACTTGACTTATGAGGAGGTTCCTATAGAGATCTTGGATAGACAAGTGAAGAGATTGAGGAACAAGGATGTGGCTTTCTGTAAAGGTCCTTTGGAGGAATCAAGTCGAGAGTTCTACATCGGAGGCCGAGGCGGACATGCAAAAGCAATATCCCTACCTTTTCATTTCTACTCAAGCCTACGATAAAAATTCTATGTCTTCTGTGATATTTTATGTTTTAGGTTTCAGCGCCTGTGTCATTTGCATGCATTCATGTTTATGTTGACAAGTTCATGGTGATTTTGACACTTATGTTGAGATTTTTGAAAATGATGTCTAAGTGCATTATTGCAATCCTGTGTGGGCTGAGATTATCTTGCTTACTTCTCTTATTACATTTCTTTCACATTGAGCGACGAATGATACCAAGGGGGAGATATTGAAATGACCCCAAAAAGTTCACGAAAATGTGCCTCGGAAGTGCCCAAAATCATAAATTCCATATATCTCAAAATTCGTATGTGATATCAAAAATCCAACTTCTTATTCTTGTTTAGGGGAAACAATTGAGTGGGAAATGGGTATAACTCGAATTTCAGAGGACCTGTAGCAAAAAATGAATTTTGCCTATTTTGTAATTCTAGTAGCAGTCCGCGACATGGTCTTGTCGTGGAGCAGTGTATTTTGTTGACAGTTTTCTAGTCTTGATCCAAGGCTTTGGAGACTTGGTCCTAAGTCTTCCTATGGGTAAAAACACCTATACTTAGCCATATTTCACTTTCATATCATATAGGACATTCCCCAATACTCTCTCAAACACTTAAACAAATATTTCAGCCAAAATTCAAATGCCAACTCTGATTCTGGATCTTAATGATTTCACCCAAGCTTCAAGTTCTCATCTCAATATTCATCATGGAATTACCCAAAGTTGAGGTATGTGGGTTTCAACCATTGGTTCTTTTCACCCATGGTGCCCAAGCTTCCTTTTTACATAAATTACATGTTTCTAAGTTGATTTTACTTATGGGTCTCCTATTATGAATTTGACTATGAACTATGTTGGAGTTTTGTACAAGTATGACTATTTACGTATATTTTGAGCTATGACTCTAAGATCTAACATGAGTTTTGATGAGGGGTTTCAATGTATTTGGTTTAGACTAGCATTACACACCCATCAAGTGTTCGATGAAATGTCCGGTTTAGAGTTTTCAATATATTGATGGTCGATTGCATGTCCTATGACTTGTATGGCTTTATGATGATGAAGGAATATTATATATTTGTTAATTTCATGAAAAGTATCTATAATGTTGCAAGTTGACCACACCTAGTTGAGGAGGTGCTAGACCTCAATCACCATGGATGGAGGGGTGTAACCACCATCAACCAATTGAGGGGCTGATACCTAAATCACTATGGATGGTGGTCTGTAACCACCATCAACTAATTGAGGGATTGATACCTCAATCACTATAGATGGCGGGGTGTAACCACCATCAACTAATTAAGGGGTTGATACCTTAATCACTATAGATGATAGGGTATGACAATCTATCAAAATGTTGGTCTCTTACTACACATGTAATATGTTCTATGTAAACATGTTTTACCTCAAGCATCACTCATGCATACCATGTTGCTACATACTCATTTATTGCCTAATTATGCATTTTGATTATATTGCCTATTTGTTGTTGCATTGCATTCAACATACTTAGTAAATTCAAACATACTAACGCATGCTCTATACCTACATGGTGTTACCATGTAGGAACCAGAGCTTGTCACAATAATTGTCATCCTCCCCATGGCTACTACTATCTCTACAACGCAAGTTGGCGAGTCCTCAATTTTGAGGAAAATGTCTTTGATCTTATTCTATGTATAAAGACTCTCTTTCCTTTATTATATGTTTTAACTATGAGGGTGAGCCCGGTTACTTGTCTTGGCCCCTGCTAAGTTCTATGTTTAAAGGTGTTGTTGTGTAACTTATGTAATGATACTATAAGCTTGACTCCCTTTCACTCTTTTGATGTTTTATAAAATGAAGGATTTCCCCTAGTTTTTTTGCCCTTATTCCTATTCTTTTATTGTTGTTAAATTTCTTCCACAACCAAGGATGTGTAATGATAAGTTAAGAGGCTTGATTGGGGTCCCTTCGGATTTCCCATTTGCCGTGTCACGTCTAGGCCCTAAGCTTACGTTGTGACAAGAAAAAATGCTTCACCCTTACTTCGGGTGTTAGGCATGCAACCCTGGCTCCCTATAAGGAACAAAAATGAAGAAACAAATACATAATTAGTGAATAGTATTACACAATGAAAATACAAACTAATTGAATATTACTTAGTTGTATTCCCTGGCAGCGGTGCCAAAATTTGATACGCCCAAATTTACACTCCAAAAGGAATAATAAAGCGGTTGTTGATCAAATATAGAACTCAATCAGAGTTGGGGTCGATCCTATAGGGAAAGCGTGAGAATAAATCTGTTAGCACCTTTTCCATATGTAATATCTATTCCTGAAACTAAAACGCATAAAGTAAATGGGGAGTTCTAATTTATGTAAATTAAACCACTAAAGTAAAGTAACAAACAAGGACGTGGACTACTATACTTTAACTAATTAATACGAAGCTAGGATTGTGTTCCCCATGACATCTTATGTGATAGCCGAATATATCTAGTAATACTCATTCATGATCACGTATACAAGATCTAACAAGATATGTAACACCTTATTCACCTTTCGGTCCTTCTTAAATGTATCTCATTCATCAACTCTCGATCTAAAAACATATGCATACTAACCCTTGTTATTGACCCCAGAATACTCTCACCTTTTTGTTTCAAATACTTAGACAAGGTTACAAACCTCGAATTTCTATCGTAGAACTCTTTTCCTAATCACTCCAACCCTTTCAGGCATGTAATGAATAAAGGCTTACCCCAATGTGTCGATTCATTAAGAAAGAAATTAAAGTGAAGTTTACTACGATATATACGCTAATCAATCCCAAGATTTACTCTATATTAGTCTATCTTATTGATTTGTCATGGTTCTCACAACCCTAGTTGTAGGTTTCGCCCAGCATAATCAAGGAAGATCACCCATAATGATATAAAGAATTCATGATAAAGAACTTACTATTGAAGAATTAGTGAATCTACAGATTACTATCTCGAACAAGATATTTAAAATCCACAAAGTTCAATGAAATTACAAGCAAAATAGTGTTCACTTATGTTCTCTATCTCTAGCCATTCAAGACTGACTAAAAACAAAATAAAAATAATATTTATATACAAGGAAAACCTATTTCAATTTAAAGTAGTAAAAATCATGTCAGTGTTGATACAGGCTACTACACGGCCCGTATGAAGGTAGACGGGCCATGAAACGGTCTGTGCGGCTATACATGGTCTCTAAAAAATGTACACTCCCTGTTGTTGCTCCACATGTAAGGACATGATCTGTGTGACTATTAACGATATATGAAATGGAACTCTCCCTCTCTTTAGCTTTTCACAGCTCACCTCATCACCACGACCTACGTCACAGATTGTGGTTGATCACAAGGCCCATGAAATGCCTCATCACTTGCCACTTCTGCAATTTATATGAATTTCGATGCTAATTGGCTATTCATGTCACTTTAACGGCATGTGGCACGGCCCATGTCAAGTCCTACGGTCCGTAAAGTGTACTGTGGGACGTGCCATAGGCGAATTTCTCCTGCTTCTTTCTTTATCTGCTTGTCGTTAACATTTACCACCAACTGTGAGGCCACGGTGAGTTTCACAGATCATGTGAAGGTACACGAGTTGTGTAGGCACCTGTGTGCCATCACTTAGTTCCATTTTTGCTCCTCTCGCCCAAGTCCTCCTCCACATGGCCTCCCACGGTTCGTATGATGGTACACTAGCCGTGGAGGTCTCCTTCAGCCTATGCTTAAGATCTTATTCATTATTTTTTTGTAGTTCACCCATTTCTCCATGCCTCAATCACATTTCCTTAAAAATAACAAAAACACACATCAAAATAACAACTTTGCTTGAGAACATGCGAAAATCCTTCGTTTAAAGCATTACAAGAGTCGCATTTCTACAACTCATCAACTTGTAAAATCATAGATGCATTTCATGAATTTAATACATCCTTGAAAGACCTTATTTATCATGAAGTCACTATTCTTGTAAATCATGTAATAGATCATCAATAACTTGAGAATTATTTTCATGTCATTTTATCTAAAACATGGTGGGTTCATAATACTTGTTCAAAATCATGCAATTCAAGAGAAAAACAAGTTAAGCCAACTCAATGCAAATCAACCCACCAACATGATAGTAAAACCCTCATCTAGGGTATCTTAAAATCTATCACAAAAGCTCATAATAGATCATTGTTTCATAGCTCAAATCACGCATAGTCTCAATAAACAAAACCAATTCATGGAGTAAGCTTGAAATAGATGTTCATGCATAGTCAATTAATACTTGATAAAACCCTAACATAATTCATGTTCATAATTCATAATATGAGATAGCCATAGGTAATACAACTTGAAATCATGAAAATTTCACAAAAGGAGAAGGTTGGGCTCCATGGGTGAAAGGACTCATGGATCAAGACCCATATACCTTAAACATTGAATTCCTTAAAATGAAATTGAAGTAGACTTTGATCTTGAAATGAGCTCTTGAGTCCCAAAATTGAGCTTGAAATTCTTATATTTGAATGAGAGAATTGATGCAATCTTAGAGAGGTTTTAGAGAGGGTTTTGAGAGTTATAGAGTTGAAAAATGGCAAAGCATAAGAGATTTCATGTTTAAGTAGGCATGGCGCTACGACCCTAATGCACTTAGGCGAATAAGAAAAACCAAGGAAAATGTTGCACTGGTTCATGCCCGAGGCATGATGCAGACTAGACGCAGAGTGCAAAATACACTACTCCACGTCCCTGGTGCGTCGTAGCTAGGGCGTGGACAGGCATTGGAAATCATAAATTAACGAAAATTAGTTTTTGCTATGGGTCCTCTAAAATATGGGTTATTCCTATTTCCCACTCAATTTTACCCGTGAGCAAGAATATGAAGTTGAATTTTTAAAATCACACATGAATGTTGAGATATATGAAAATTACAATTATGAGTCTTTCTGAAGCACATGTGGGGTGTTTAAGCCTTGATTTTTTCCAGAGTCTCCTAGATGATGTCAAACTTGTAGTAAGATGACATTAGGAGATATCGCAAAATTTCAAACTTGGCATCCATGCTGGAAATATTCACAAAAGGTTCATCAACAAGCTTTGAGTCATGAAGAGGAGTGGGCTCAGGATTAGCAGGATAGTTGTTACTAAGAGAATCTTGAGGTGGTCTAGGGGGGAGTTAAGATTGCAGTTACCGTGAATCATTAGAAAGAGTATAAGCTATGCTTTTGAATGCCCTAGGATTGTAACATTGCTTGACAAAAAAAGGAGGAATTTCAGATAAACACACATTATTTGCCTCAAGAATCCTAGGGATGATCATACCATAGGGCAGGCTTTACGAGTCAATAAGGGATCCAAACATATGATAAAGGAAGTTGGAAGAGAGTTTGAACCTTTTCTATGATAGAAGACAAGAAGTGAATAAACTATCTCTAACAAACATGGTAAGAGGAACAAGATTAATGGCCATGGCATGAGCAAGAACCCTTGCCTCAAAGGATACATACTTTGGCAAATAGTTGGAAGGATAGGAATGAAAATGATTTGGGATGAGAGCCCTTTTGGATTATTTAAAAAAAACATCAAAATTAAGGGGCCACGAGTTCTTAACAGGGGAAAAGAATCTAGCGCAGTGAATCCCAAAAATATCATAAAAAATGTTAGCATTGAGAAATATTCAATTACCCTAAACTAGGGTTTCAACTTCACTAGGAATAGAGCAGCGAAGGTTCATATAAAAGAGTCTTACCATAGGTTCATAAACAACTTTGGTGAAGAAGAGAAGATTTTCACCTAACATTGATGCTCAAAAAACTCTTTGATAGGAAAATAGATGGAAAGAAGGATATCCAAGTCCACGATTCATCCATCCACAATCGTCTTAGATTTTAGGTATTGAAAGATGAACTCATTGGAAGAGTTCTAGAAATCAGCCTTCAAGTCAAGAGAATTTCAATGTCAAGTTTACACTTGTTCTTTGTGTAGCCAAGATATGGAGAAGGGAAGCACATTTGAGATAAAAATAGAAGAGTTAGAGGTGATTGGAGAAGAGGAAGTAGAAGAGTTCTCGGAGTCAACAAGTACAGGGTAAAGGGCAATTCTTTTCTCTTTGTTCCTTGTTCTTTTACAAGGTAGTGCAATGAGGAGAGAAGGTTCTAGAAGAGAGAAAGGGAATAAAAGGAATATAAAGAAGAGGAGCAGGAATATGAAAAGAAAAGTGGGAAACAAAGTGATTGAGGTGACGCTGCACAAAAAATGAAAAGAAAGGCTGACACACAAGGATTGTACATGCATTCGGCACTCAAGACAGTAAAGTAACTAATGCACATAATTAAAGTAATAGAAACAATAAGGAAAATAAATCAATTAATGAATGTCACAACCCAAGTCTAAGTCCTAGAGGTCGGACGGCGAATGGAAAACCCAAAGGAACCCCAAACAAGCCTATTTTCATTACATATCATTGGTCATAGAAGCATATAAATAACATAAAAGAGTAAGAATTGGGGAAAAGGGACTAAGGGAAAAAGCGTGCATAACATCTGAATCAAGAGACAAGAGTCAAGCTCATATCATAGATACATAACAGGTCAAATAAACACCTCTAATACATAGAAAAAAAGTGGGGGAAAAAACAAAGCAATCGGGCTTACCCTCATAGTCAAATTAGGCGATAAAGAAGAATGTCTCAATACATAATAAGAGCAACATAGACTAAGGCCCCCAAAGTAGAGGACTCACCAACTAGCTCGAGTAGTATCGAGCTAGCCATGTGGAGAAGGAGGATGATCAACTTGGGCATCCGTTCCTACATGGTGATATTATGTAGGAAAGAGTATGTGTTAGTACGTTTAAATGTACTAAGTATGTAGGATTTAATGCAATAAGAATTAGGCATCATAGTAAAAATGTGTAACAATAGGCAATAGGCATAATAAAACCATATGGCATGTATAATCAATTGATAAGTAAAACATGCTTAACTAGCTCATGCTCATATAGGATATTATATGTGTAGAAGAGACCAAGCTAGATTTCCAAGGTACAAACCCTTTGGTGGTTCATGATGGTTTCACTGCATCACCCTGGCGGTGTGGTACAAATCCCTCACATAGTTGATCATAATCACACCTTATCACCATGGTGGTGATGTACAAACCCCTTATATGGTTGATAAGTACAAACCCCCATCTCTGTTACCTGGGCTCTTATCCCCCGGATCGAGTGTGGTCTCGTGAATCATTAGAAAGAGTATAAGCAGTCATGCAAGAAAATCCATTGCAAAACCATCAATCAACATTTTGCAACACCCTCAAGTAATATACATCAAAACCACTCATCAATTCTTACAATAGGTCAAAGATTTATTGCGCAAAACAATCACAATTTCATATAGCTTTAACATACTATGCAGTGAATTTCATAATAAGCAAGACCCATTTGTAAATCAACTTTAAATCATGCAATTTGAGAAAAAGGAAGCTTGGGTATCATGGGTGAAAGGAACCATGAAACAAAACTCACATACCTTAGCTTGTAGATGAACTTAGTAAAGATTAGAGATGGAGGCTTGAATCTTGAATAAGAACCTTGAAGGAAAACCTTAGCTTGGGATGAGGGTTTGAGACTTGAATTTGGGGAGTGAATATAGGGAAATGTTTAGCATGATATGATGGTGAAATAAGGCTTGTTATAGGTAAAAACACATTTGGGAACACTTAGGCCCAAGACTTAGAAGTCTTGGACCGAATTAAAAAAAAAGGCAACATTTTACACAGAGGCATATCATGTGGGGGTCGCAGATTCCTCTCTGGAATTCGCACCTTAAAAAATTAAAATTGCTAATCTTTCACTCTTAAATTGGGGTTAGACCCTTCTATCCTAATTTCGACCCCGTGAACAAGAATATGAAGTCAGACTTTTAAAACAATAAATGAACTTTGATATATATGGAATTTTGGGAACTCCGAGGCACATTTTTCGGCATTTCTTGGGATTGCTTCAGTATTTCACCCTTAGGAACATTTGTCCCCGAATGTAAAAGAGATATACAAGACAAGAATAATCATAAACAAACCAGCCCCACCTAAAATTAGTATCATGTCGAGGCTCTAGGTTTGGGTCATGAAAAAATTGGTATCAGATCACTAGGTTGTTAATAGTCCTCGAAATCCAACACACCATGTTGATTAGCATCTTATTCATGTTTGTGAAGCATGCCATAACTACGAGAAAGAGGCTCTGAGGCATTTTAGGAAATGTTTCCTTTCTTCATGATCCATGTAGTGCTTTAGAATTAAGGTAAGCCTTTTTCCTCCAAAGAATGTTCTTTACTATTCTAGATCATGCCTATTCCAAGAGGAAGATTAAGGAGAGCCTATTCACCCAAGGTGCAATCGGCCTCTCCCGCCCCTCAAACTCCTCAAGATGGGGGAGTGGCCCATGATGGGTTCCAAGATGCTGTCACTATGTTGGCCTATGTTATGATCTACCTAATCAACCAAGAGGCCCAAGCCCCTTATGCTCCTACTCTGGCCTCAAGGGTGAGGGATTTTACTAGAATGAACCCACTGGAGTTCCACAGATCTAAGGTGGATAAGGATCTTGAAGAATTCATTAATGAGATATATAAGGTGTTGTCTATTATGGGGGTTGATTCGGAGGAAAAAATGGAGTTGGAGGCCTACCAACTCAAAGGGGTGGCTAAAATTTGGTTCACTCAATGGAAGATGGAGAAAGGGAATGATAATGATATCCCTTGGGAAGAGTTCAAAGCCTCATTTCTCAATTGGTTCTTTCTGATCGGGCTAAGGGAGGCTAAGATAATAGAATTTATAAACCTTAAGTAAAGATCTATGAGTGTGAGGGAGTATGCCCTCAAGTTCAACCAACTCTCCAAGTATGCCCCATAATTAGTTGCCGAGCCGAGATCAAGGATGAAAAATTTTTTGTCAGGTCTATCTGACTTGGTTAATGAGGAATGTCAAACCGCCATGCTAGTAGGTGATAAGGATTTTTACCGCCTCACAACATATTTCAAATAATTAAAAGGGGAAAAGCTTAGAAAGAGAAAAAGTGGTGAGTCCAAGAGGGCTCATTTTGATGGTGGATTTCGAAATCCCAAAGTGGCCGATTTCCAGAAGGCCATAAGTTCCAAGGCCAAGGGTCTTCCAATGCTCTTAATAGAAGGTTTGCTAATGACAACCCAAGGGTCCAAGGTAGTGGCGATGTGGTGCCTAACCCAATATTCCAAAGATGTGGTAGGAACCATAATGGCCCATCTTGGAAGAACTCTAAATCTTGCTATGGTTGTGGTGAAGTAGGTCATAAGGTGATTGATTTTCCTTATGCTCAAAATAAAGGTAGAGATGGTCAGCCACCAAGCGAAGGTGCAAATACGGGTCAAAAGGGAAAAGGAGGCCAGATAATGCACACTCATGTCATAATCTTTAAGGAGCTCTAACCACCTTATTTGTCACAAGTTAAGATCTTTTTGGATGAACACATATTGGAGACTCTTATGATCAGTAAACACATCAACATGAACCCCATACAAGTAGTGACGTCAAATTTTAAAAGAAAACACCACGGCCACCAATTCAAGATCATGGGTGGGATAATTCTTCTGATGCACCTTAAGTTGTCTAGAGGCATATAATATCACCTTACAATTTTGCATCAAAACACACCCCAAACCAATTTTTGAGGATCACAATATACAAAAAATTGCTGAGGCCCACTTTACCATTTCAGATCAAAACACACCCTAACCCAATTCTTGAGGCATCACAATATACATCAAATCATTCCAACCCTTCCGGTATAAAACCCTTCTCAAAAAACCTTTTAATTGATCCTTCAACTCCGTTGGGGCCATATCGTAAGGGGGAATGAAAATGGGTTTAATATCGAGAAGGAGGTCTATACCAAAGTCTATTTACCTTTCAAGAGGAACATCGAGAAGCTCATTGGGACAGACATCAAGAAACTCATTAACCACTGGGATCGACTCTATAGGAAGGACTTTGGACTCAACATCCCTAGCCCTTGCAGGATGATATAGGCAACCCTTAGGAATTAATTTTTGGCCTTTAAGGCAAGAAATGAATCTACCCTTGACCACAACATCATAACTTTCCCACTCAAGAACATGCTTATTAGGGAATTGGAACTTAACCATACTGTTTCTACAATCAATAGAAGTATAATATGCATCAACCAATCCATCCCAAGAATGACATCAAAATCCACCATACCTAATTCAACAAAATTATAAGGCAAGCTTTTATGCAAAATAAACACGGGACAATTTCTATAGACTCTTTTAGCAATAATGGACTCACCAACGGGTGTAGACACTTCATAAGGTTCACACAACAATTCGGGGCTAATATGAAGCTTTTTGGCAACAAAAGGAGAAATAAAAGAAATAGTACACCTGGGTCTATCAAAGCATATACATCAAAATCAAAAACCTTTAGTATATCGGTGACAACATTAGGCACCTTATCCACCCCTTATCTCCCTTAAAGAGCATAGAATCTATTTTGCCTTGGAACACCACCTTGTTGGAGTTGAAGGCCTTGGTGAGAGATGGTAAAGTGGAGGTCTTCTCTCAAGGGGGAGATGGTTCCCTTAGGTACCAAGGTAGATTGGGTGCCAAATATAGATGACTTGAAAAAATTGATCTTGAAGGAGACCCATAACTCATCCTATTCCATTCACCCTGATTCTACAAAGATGTATAGAGATTTGAGGGAGGTGTATTGGTGGGGTGGTATGAAGAAAGACATTGCCAAGTTCATATCCAGATATCATAATTTCCAATAAGTAAAAGCCGAACATCATAGGTCGGGTGACCTAGCTCAAGACATAGAGATTCCTACTTGGAAATGGGAGGAAATTAACATGGATTTTATGCTTGAGTTACCTAAGACTAGAAATATTTTGATTCTATTTGGGTTGTTGTGGATAGAATGACAAAGTTGGCTCACTTCCTACCAGTCAAAACTACTTATGGTGCCGAATATTATGCCAAGTTGTATATATATGAGTTGGTTAGATTGCATAGGGTGCCTTTGTCTATCATTTTGGATCATGGTGCTCAATTGACTTGGCACTTTTGTAGGTCCTTTGAAAGAGGACTTGGTACCAAGGTTAAGCTTAGCACGGCCTTTCACCCTTAAACGGATGGTCAGGCCAAGTTGACTATCAAAACTCTTGAGGGTATGCTTAGAGCTTGTGTTTTGAATTTTAAGGGTAGTTAGGATGAACATCTTCCACTTATTTAGTTTGCATACAATAATAGTTATCATTCAAGCATTGGTATGGCTCCTTTTGAAACTCTTTATGATAGGCGTTGTAGATCCCCAGTTGGGTGGTTTAAAGTGGGAGAAATGGCTTTGCTAGGTTCGAATTTAGTCATGGAAGCCTTGGAGAAGGTAAGGATGATAAGGGAGAGATTGGAAGCATCCCAAAGTAGACAAAAGTCCAATTCTGATGTGAGGATAAGAGATCTTGAATTTGAGGTTGGTGATTAGGTCTACTTTAAGGTCTCACCCATGAAGGGTGCGGTCTATTTCAGCAAGAAAGGTAAATTGAGCCCAATGTTTGTAGGGCCTTATAGAATTATGAAGAGAGTTAGTAAGGTTGCTTATGAATTGGAGTTGCCTATAGAAATGAATATGGTTCATCCAGTCTTCCATGTGTCTATGTTGAGAAAGTATGTGGGTGAGCCAAGTGCTATTGTACCTTTAGATGTTATGGGTGTTGTAGAAGATAATTTTACATATAAGGAAGTCCCAGTGGAGATCTTGGATCTACAAGTGATGAGGTTGAGAAACAAAGATGGAGCTTCCGTCAAGGTCCTTTGGAGGAACCAACAAGTTAAGAGTGCCACATGGGAAGCCAAGGCGGACATGAGAAAGTGATATCCATATCTCTTCCACTCTACTCAAGCCAAAGGTACTAATCTAAGTCCTTTATATGATTTCAAGTCTTACGTTTTGGCCCTTGTGACATTTTGCATGCATTCATGTTTATGTTGACAAGTTTATGGTGATTTTAACACTCGTGTTGGGACTTTTTGAAATGATGTTTAAATGCATTTGTTGCATTCATGTCGGGCCGAAATATTCATGATTACTTCTTTTATGCATGTTTCTTTGACATTCGGGGACGAATGTTCCCAAGGGGGAGATATTGAAAAGCCCCAAAAATGTGCTTTGGAAATGTCATAATCATAATTTTCATATATCTCAAAATTCATGCGTGACATCAAAAATTTGACTTTATATTCTTGATTAGGGGAAAAATTGAGTGCAAAATGGACATAACCTCGATTTTAGAGGACCCTAGCGAAAAATAATTTTTGTAAAAATTCAAATTCCAGTAGCCATTCGCACCCTGGCCGCAACGCACCAAGGGCACGCATCAATATTAATTGGTCCTCCGCATTGGGTCCACATCGCAGACCAATATAAGTTTTTCCTTAATTTTCTATGTCGGTTCAAGGGCCTTGGAGTCATAGCTCCATGCCCATTTATGTGTAAAAGCACCTATACTTAGCCATTTTTCAACTGTATATCACTTAAGACCCTCTCAAAACCCTCTCCAAGACTTAACTAAATATCTTATTCAAATTTCAAATATTTCAAGCCTAACTTTGGAACTCAAAGATTCTCTTCAAGCTCAACCCAAGAAAACTCAAGTTTGAGGTATATTCATCTATTGGGTTCTTTCACCCATGGAGCCTAACTTTTCTTTTTATGTAAATTGTATATTTTCAAGTTGTATCATCTATGGGTATCAATTATTATGGATTTTAATAATAAATTATGTTTAGATTTTATGAAATGTTGATTGATTACGCATGGTTTGAGCTATGAATCTATGATCTATTATGAGATTTGATGATAGATTTCAAGGTATCTTACATGAGGGCTTTACTATATGTTAGTGGGTAGATTTACATTCAGTTTTCTCATATTATTCCACTCTTGAATTGCATGATTTTAAACAAGCATTATATGCCCACCAAGTGTTTGATAAAATATTTTGACAAGGATTCTCAAGTTATTGATGATCTATTACATGGTATTTAAGTCAAGTGACTTTATAATGATTAAGGGTTTTCATGTATGTATTGACTTCATGAAAAGTATCTATGGTGTAGTGAGTTGACCACACCTTGTTGGGGGGTGACATGCCCAACCACCTTGTTGAGGGGGTGGCATGCCTCAATCACCTTGTTGGGGGGTGAAATGCCCATACTACCATGTTGAGGAGTAGATACCTCAATCACCTTGTTGGAGGGTGACATGCCCATACTACCATGTTGAGGGGTAGATACCTCGACCACCTTGTTTGGGGTTATATGTCCACACTACCATGTTAAGGGGTAGGTACCTCGACCACCTTGTGGGGAGTGACATGACCATACCACCATGTTGAAGGGTGGATACTTCAATCACTTTCTAAGGGGGTGACATGCCTTGGATTCCAAGAAGTAATTCACTTGGTCTATGTTGGTTATGGTCTCTTCCTACACATGTAATATAATTTTTGCAAGTTATATGATTTACATGCATGCTTTACTCCAAGCATTGATCATGCATGCCATATTGATATTATACTTGTCCATCACCTATGACTATCCATTTTGTCCATGTTGCTTTATGTCTTGTTGCATTGCATCCTACATACTTAGTACATTCAAACGTACTAACGCATACTCTATGCATACATGATGATACCATATAGGAACCAGAGCACCTCTTGATTATCCTCTACGTGGCTAGTTCGGTACTTTAGAGATAAGCCTTGGTGAGTCGTCAAGTTCGAGGATACAATTTATGCTATGCTTGCCATTTGCTATTTCTTTATGTTGAACACTTGATACTATGAGGGTGAGCACCGAAAGTTTCTTAGCCCCTGCTCCATCTACCTTAGAGGTGTTGTTGGAACGTTTGATGTACTTAAGGTATGAGCTTGACTCTTGGATGGTTTATGATTATCAAAGACTTACCTTAGTCCCATTTCCCTTATTTATATCTTAGTCCTGTTTCCCTTATTTATATCTCTTGTTGTTGATATTCTACTTCCATGACCAAAGATGTGTGATTGATATGCTAAGAGGCTTGTTTGGGGTCCATTCGACTTCCCCATTCATCGTGTCACGTCTATGCCCTAGGCTTAGTTTATGACATATTCATCAATTTATCAAGATCAAAATAAAACATCATTGCCTCATCCAAAATAAATAAAGTATCAGTCATCAAAAGGATAGGGAATTCCTCAAGCTCACCCCCTCCTAAATGAATAAAAATTGCCCTCAATATGCAAGGGACAATGAAAGAGTAAGCATAAGAGAAAGTAGTGAGTACAAGATCCCCCTATCAAGTCAATACTGTTGTGGTGGTGGTGGAGCTGGAAGAGTGGTCCTATGGGTGTCAATGCCCTCATCTACTGGTGTTCTCTCAAGATCAATATCAGGCCTCGTAGGCTAAAGCTCACTCATATCGGATATGCTTCTAATGGACTAGTCTAGGATAGATACCACTTTCACCACATCCACGATCTTGCTCTCCAACTAATCTAGCTCCTCTTGGTCCTCTTAACCTTATTTCACTGCCAATGTCTCCTCATCAGTCTCCGGGGTACTCACCTCCTAGTTCTCGTCACCGCTAACACCCCAAACCTTCACAATCAACTCCTCTCTTGGGATCACAATATCATCCACCTTTATTTGTGGATTTTCTATCCCATAAAATAATATACTCAAAATAGTAGACCAGAAGGATTTTACCTCCTTCTTCAACACATCAAGATTGGCTTTTAAAGTTGATGTGTCTGCATTGCCACCACCTGCTTTCTCAACCTCCACCACTCTATTTTTCAAGCTAGTCAACTCTTTCTCTTGGTTATCTATCATAGGCTCGAGCCTATCTATCCTCACACTATCTTTCCTCAGCTTCAATATATGGCCTCAAAGACTTGGCTATGGTTGCCTCAACTAACTTAGGCACAAATTAATTAACCTTAGTGGCCCAAAGATCGGCTACTTTGGCCAGCTAGCCAAATATAAAAATAGTGGCCCGAGTGAGTAGGGATTTGTTATTTGTGGCCTCTTCCTCTGCAGAAGGAGTATGAGCAGAAGAGGTGTGTAAAGTAGGAGAGAAAAAAGGTATACCTGCCTCAGTGCCCAGCTCTGCAATGCCAGTATCGAGGGTCTCATCATCAATAACTAGCGTTTTATCTATTTCCTTCTTCCTAGCATATCCTCTTCATCCGTTAGGTACTTAGACTGAATCCTGCAAATGTTAGTGGATGTCGATAGAGTTACCTCCACATCAAGTTTTTTGTTCCTTGGGACTCCGGCCCTTTTGCATAATGTAGTGATGAGACTTGGAAAGGGTAGTGAGTTCTGGACTTGTTTTGCCCTCGTGAAGATTTTAGAAGCAATGATAGCACCAAGATTTAGTGTCTTGCAATCCATGATATTCCCAACCAATGCTGCCTTAGTTTGTCAAAGCACAGATTCATTTTGAAATAGTATAAAATTAATGCTAATAAACCCAAACCAAAATCTTGCTGGAATATTCATCTCTTTCTTCTGAATAATGGCTCCATCCTCTGACCATGAGGGAGTTAGAATCCTAATCATTGGAGCCAACCAACCTTTCATATCATCAAAATTTTGAACCTTCATCATCTCTTCCATGCCACTTTTATCCTTGTGCAGACATCTCAGGATATCACTGCTCTCAGTCTGACTGCATGGGACCTATATACCTCACACATCCACAGCATTAATGGGTTTGAGCATCAACTTTACCATGCTTTTATTCTTTGGAATGGCCTTATCATATGCCTCATAAAATTCACAGGCCAAGGTGGGCATGTATGGATCCCGAGGTTTGGTGAACAATTGGAAGTTGTGAAACTTAAGAGTCTCCCAAACCTCTGAATATCTATCAATTATGTCACGACCCAAGCCTAAGACCTAGACATGATCGACGAATGGGGAACCCGAAGGGTCACTAAATAAGCCTCGTAGCATATCATTACACATCCTTGGTCGCGAAAGCAATTAAAAGACATTTGAAGAATGGAAATAAAGGCAAAGGGCTAAGGGAGAACATGTCATAAAAGAGGATCAAGAGATAATAGAATTAACTCATAGCATAAATACATAGCTTTGTCCAATGATACCTCTACTACATAGATAAGAGCAGGGACCAAGACATATAACCGGGCTCACCCTTATAGTCAACAAGATCAATATATCAAGGGTACTAGCGATGTGGATGAGGATGGTCAAAAGGGACTCCGATTCCTACATGGTGATATCATGTAGGCAAGAGTATGCGTTTATACATTTGAATATACTAAGTATGTAGAATGCAATGCTACAAGAGATAGTAATCTTAATAAATATGCTTAACAATAGGCAATAGCCATAATATAACAATATTGCATGTATAATCAATGCTTAAGTAAAACATGCTTAAGTAACTCATGCTTATA
>DF359135.1:3519-15207 GCA_000787875.1 Solanum virginianum
AATCCAAACAGAGGTATAAAAGGTCAAACTCATATGCAAATGTCAAAGGAATATTTCTTTTGTCTTTTTAAAATATCAAACTGATGCCTAATGGATCGGAACGATGGTGGCCTCCAAACTTGCGCCATACCACAGCATCACACCAGAAGGTTCAAATCCCAAAATCTCTGACACAAGTCATAAATGTGGGAAAAGTGAGCCGGCGTTCCTGTACTCACAAATCTTATAGTAAATGTGGCATGAAGCCACCAAACCAAAGGCCCAATCACACCATATCACCAACTAAGTGAAGTCGATCCTTGGGCCGAGCCGACCCCGCCGTATCCAGTCAACTTCAGAATATATAGATATATAGTATAGTACGCACGACAACAACTGGCTCGAGAATCGGTAAATGAGTTTATAATAGGCACGACAAAGCGTCGACAATGCACTTAGCCAAAGACAGCCATCCCAAGACGGATGCAATAAAAACCATTACCATAGGTTTCAAACATAAGAAAAATATCCATATTTGGAATTAAAAGAATGTTCACTTTTAATTTTTGACAAAGTTACTGAAACTTGCATAAAGATATTCCTTGTCAATATTCTCAAAGGAGCAGCAAAACATTTATGTTCAAAAATAATACATTATTATTATTATTCTAAATTCTTTTAGAATTGTGAAAATCTCAAGCAAGAGATCTTACAAACCATTATGAACATTGTAAAATAGCTTTTACGACCATTCGGGCTTTATGACAAAGTTACAGATATTTATCTTTTTTTTCCCATAGTGTTAGGAACATATATTATTACAATTCATCAACAACAATAGCAAAACAACCCAACAACTAACAATAAACCTTACCAAGGCCATAATCGCACTAAAATTCACTAACGAACTTCGTTTTCAGCACAAATGTAAAATAGGGCAGCATACACTTCAAATACATAATTACCATGTTCAAGCACTGCTATATACTCCAAGAACTATATTACATCACTCCAATGCCCAACATAAACACCCAACGTTAAAACATAACATTTAACTACATACAAGAACACCAATTCGACCATCTCCTTGTATATATACAAGCAATTTTCAGTACTTCTTTTACCCAATAAGAATCATTTTTTATGCCAATTAAACACAATTACATGATTTAAGATAATATACCTTCATATACATACTCGTCCCCAATTTCAGAACCCAACTCCCCAAACTCACAATTCAAACTAACAAGCAAACTTTCAAGAGTTTTCTTTCAATTTAATACACCCCAACACACATACAAGCTTTAAATTCAACTAAAACAAGATAAAAATCAACATACCTTACAAACCCCTTTAAGAAATTCAAATCGTCCAATCCTCAAAACGAGGTGTTTTCTTGACCAACCAATGCTTCCACGCTACTTGGGGGACCCAATATACTGGATGTTATAATTTATGGACGTCCAATCCTGCAAAACGAAGTGTTTTCTTGACCAACCAATGCTTCCACGCTACTTGGGGGACCCAATATACTAGGCTTGTAGCATCAAAATAATTGTAGAATCGAAAAATCCAAATTTTTGGTGCTACTACTGTAGCAACCCGAGGACCTGGAAGGAGCATGTTTGAGGCTTAAAAAATTTCTAAGTGTGGAAACTTTGTTCTTGTAAAAGGGATAACGCAACATGTACATATTTATTTACACTTGGTCCCCTCAACCTTACACTTGCTCCAATCAAATTGTAACACAACTTGAGTGGACCCAACTTTTAATTAAATAACTCTTGGTTTTTTTTTTTGAAAAGAACACAATTGTTCTAGAAATTTAAACTAAACACGGTCTCTGGACACTCCGAGGACTAACCGCTCTGATACCACTTCTATCACAACCCAACCCCATGGGCCGAGACTAGTGCCCGAGTTGGGCACCCAAACATAAACACTAAGCCAAATTCCCATTATACTAACTAAATTATTTACAGAAATTTATACAGAGTTACCTTTGTTTTACTGACTACCCACTTGTATACAGAAACGTCCCAACAACAGTACAAGTATATGTATATAGATATGGGGGCCGACAAGGCCACCGCTATGGTCAAACCACCCAACATACATAATATACATACAGAATCATACAAACGACCATATCCCATACACACAGGCATCCATAGACCTCTATACAGACCAACAGAATCAAAAGATGGGACAGGGCCCCGTCGTACCCTGAAACGAACATAATACAAAATAAAGAAGTAAGCATATATACCAAACAACTGCTCCGAAGCAAAGGAGCTCTTCAAAAGGTAGCCAGGGATCCTAAGCTAGTAGCCCGCTACTCTGTGCGGCTGTACCTGTGGGCACGAAACACAGCCCCCGAAGAAAAGGGGGTCAGTATAAAATACGTATCGAATATGTAAAGCAGAAAGTACAAAGTATATATATATTAGGACAACCATTAAAACAAAAATATAATAGTTAAATGCATACCCGAAATATATCAAAGTACTTACTTACCAGAACATAAGGTGTATAGCAAACAAGGTCAATGTCTAACGGAAAGTGCATATCCAAATTATTACATACTTCCACCCCAATATATGAAACTGAGGGGTAACTGAAACAAAAGTACAGGGAGCAGTATATATCCAAAAATATCAAAATGTCTACTTTCAAGATTCAAACTCAAGTCACAACCATTTACTTTCTCAATATATGAACCATAGGTTAAGTGAGCCAGGCGTTATGTATCGCCGTCCCTACCTCATATATCATCATACAAAAATAGCTTAAGTAAGTCAAGCATTACGTATCATCGTCCCTGTCTCCCATGCTCAACATATGTGAGTTGGACGTTACGTATCGATATCCCGGTACACACCTATTATAATACAGAAGCAGCTAGTGTAAGTTGGGCATTACGTATCGCCGTCCCATACCTATCTAGCGTAATATAGCATCGAACACCACATAATAGACAAGTGAGCCAGGCATTACGTACCGTCGTCCCCGAACCCACCATCAAATAACCTAACTCCAGAGTAGGTCGCATGTGCAGAATCATCACCATAAGTTCTAAACATAAACATAATATTCATATGCAAGGACAAAGTCATACCTGAGATCGAACCATAATTATTATACCCAATCTATATCATACACATTTCGAAGGGATTTTTCAGAACTGATTCCAAAGAAAAACAGATTTTCCATAAAAGCAGAAAAAATATACCATGAAGCCTAAAGCTGCTAGTCACAGTAGTTCCGCCAGTACATCTAACAGTTGGCATTACTTATTAGAATAGCCAAGATATGCATATAAATCTTAAAACTAAAATTCAGTTAACTCTAGGCTCCATCTGGATTTGATTCATGTGATTCATGACATGAAAATTCCGAAAAATGTAACTATGTCTTACCTAGAAAAGAATTCAAAATTGTATTGTTACTTTGTTAGTCCTACAACTTGAGTGGTAAAATTTCAATAACTATCTTAACTGACAGAATTCAGTATCCTTTGTAAATGAGTAATAACATACTTGAGATGTCAACACGAGAGTTACACCCCATAACTTTTACGTCCAAAATATGATTTCTATGTGCAAATATATAGATGTAAAAAGTCACTTGCATCCTCAAGAAAAAAAACAACCAGGCTATTAAAGAACACAGAAAAAAAAAGAGTCACAAGCACAAACATGAAAGAGCTGATAAAGAAAGCCTACTTTGGTTAAAAAAACTAATGGCTAGGCGCACGGTATATTGTACTTCCTACCAAGATAATAGAAGATATGACACCAATAGGGACTATAAGCATAAGATGGAGAAGATATTAGTTTGGGAACCTCTATATTGGTTCAAAAAATAAATTCATAGTATTTGAATGAAATGATAATAGAAGCTTTTATACCAATAGGGACAACTACAGAACTCAAAATTACAGGCTGAACTGCAGAACCCAAGAAGTGGCATACCTTGTCAGCCTTATGTAAACTGGGGAGGCTAACTCCTCATATGCATACTAGTTTCTTAATTCCCTTAGGTTGACTAGTTTCCCAACTTGAGTAATACGGATTCCAATAGATATATTAACAGTATACACTAAAGAACTGCTATCATACTTCCAAAGTGAAGATAATTTCTGGACATGAACTCTGATAGTAAACTTTAATCCTTAACCTATATTTATGCTTTCTAAATGAAAAATTATCTTATTGTGAGCAACAAAATATGAACAGACCAGCTACTGACCAAGAAATAGACCAATTTTCATAAGAACGCCGAGGAACTAGTATAAGTCATGCTATAAAACAAATGTTTTATATACCTCAATTTCCTTCGCCAAACTAATTCCAATGCCAAGCCAATATAACTTACTCTTCCGGATGTCCAAGGTCTACAAAAAATCACAATAACGCTAATGGTTAGCTAAAAGCCTCTTTTTGGCCTTAAATCCCAAACTTGCCCCTAATTTTATAAAAATTTTGACAGCACTTCCCCTTAAACTAAACTACCCCGAGAATCTATCTCGGCTCCAATTAATCAAAAACAACCCAACAACCAATAACAAGTCCTTCCAAGGCTATAACCACACTAAAATTCACTAACAAACTTCATTTTCATCACAAATGTAAAACAGGGCAACATACACTTTAAATACCTATTTACCATATTCAAGTACTCCTACATACTCCAAGAACCATAAGACATCACTCAAAAGTCCAACATAAACTCACAACATTAAAACATAACATTACATTGCCTATAGGGACCCCAATTCGAACCATCCCTCATGTATACATACAAACAATTTCCAACACTTCTTTCACCCCACAAGACCATTTTTATGCCAAACAAACACAAACACATGGTTTCAAAATAATTTAACCCCATATACATATAAGCCCCAATTTTCAAACCCAAATCCCCAAGCTTACAATTCACTTTAACAAGCAAACTTTCAAGGTTTTCTTTCAATTTAATACACTCCAACCTACATACAAGCTTTAAATATAGCTAAAACAAGATCAAAATCAACATACCTTACAAACTCATTTAAGGAATTCAAATCGCCAATTCCGCAATACAAAGTATTTTCTTGACCAACCAACGCTACCACGCTACTTAGAGGACCCAATATACTAGGCTTATAGCATCAAAATAATTGTAGAATCGAAAAACTTGAATTTTGGGTGCTACTACTGTAGCAACCCGAGGACCTGGAAGGAGTATGTTTGAGGCTTTCGTAATTAATCTAAAACACCATAAAATGGGTTCTAACAAAACCCCAATATAGTTTATAGTCAAATTCATAATAAGTAAGACCTATAAGTAAATAAACCTAGGATCATTCAATTTATGTAAAAAGGAAGCTTGGGCACCATGGGTGAAAGGACCCAATGGTTGAAACCCACATACCATCACTTTGGAGAATTCCTTGATGAGGGTTTGAAAGGAGACTTAAAGCTTGGATGAATGCCTTAAGATCCAAAAGAGATTTGGGCACTTGATTTTGAGTGAAATAATAGTCTAAGTGTTTGAGAGGATTTTGGGGAATGTTTTGTATGATATGAAGGTAAAATATGGCTAAGTATAAGTGTTTTTACTTCTAGGGAGGTTTAGGCCTAAGACCCAAAAGATTTGCACTGAAGTAGAAAATTGGCACAAAAATAACACACCGGCGTGCCCTAGTCGCATCGCGCCAGGAGCACGCTTGCTCACTTTTTTTCGCTCACTTAGCACTTTCAGATTTTGCTATGGTTTCTCTAAAATTCGGGTTAGATCCATTTCCCACAAACCCGTTATAATAGGAAAGCCTTGTATCTTGAAATTAATTCATCAAGTTGATGATACAATCCATGGGCATTCCAATGGACAATATGCACTTGTTACACAAAACCCCTTTGAGGAAGAGCCAAATAGGGGGGCAATGGGTAGGAAAAATAGAGGTTTAGGCTCTAGAAGGGTTTGGGGTTGCTCATATTTTACAAAAGATGCTTACTTATAAATTGGATCATATTAGAGCTCTGCAGGAAATAATTAGTACTACAATCATTGGGGGAAGAATACCTAATCCAGAAGATGCTCCAAAATCTTTTCGATTGGTTATTCGAGAACTCTAGAACTGAATCATTTCCTTGTATCTAAGAAGAACTTCCAGATTAATAGGAAGAAAGCTTAACCGGAATGAATAATAATTTTTCTTCTATGATTGATTGATATAAAGATCAATAGCTCCTAATTGGATAAGTTGAAGTTGAATTTTTAATATCATGCATGAATTTTGAGAGATAAGGAAATTATGATTCTGGGCACTTTCGAGGCACATGATTTGGCACTTTTTAGGGTCGTTTCATCAAGTATAGGGCATCTTTAGGTAGATGTTCACAAACCATAATTAGGAGATCAGTGAGCAACTGAATTCAAAGATGAGCTAGCTCATTTTAGGCTATTATGTATGGATTCATTCATCCTCTTAGTCTATTTGCTTTGGAGTTAGACATTTTAGATACCTATTTTTATGATTATTCTAGGGTTTCATCCCTCATGTTGGACATCTAGATGAAGTTTTAGTATAATGACTTACAGGTTCCAGGGGATTATTTTTTGCACTATCTAGATTTTGTTGTTGACTTTATAGGAACTCAACTATAATTTCTATCTAAACATATTTCCACTTCTTTAAATTCATATATTTTTGTATTAGTTGCTTGTTTGGGTTGTAGCAAAGGTTATTCTATTATCAGGTCAGCATGGGTACCAATTATCGCGGGTTGGGATTGTGATTAAAGTTGGTATCAGGGCCTTAGGTTCATTAGTCTCGTTATACCAAAATGAGTCTTGTAATGTCTTGTGGATCAGTTTGGTAACATCTATAATTTTCTTAAAGAGGCTACAAGACTTTAGAGAATCTCTCTTATATTCTCTTTCATGTTGTAACTTGATTCCAATTAATATTTAGTGATACAAATTGGTATATAACCTCTTTTACTCTTTTATTTGCAGATGGTTAATACGCATTACAATAGTGTCAAGACAGTAACTACCATTAATGAGCCAATAGAGGAACCAGCCGTGAGAAGTCATGGTCGAGGTAGAAGCTAAGTAAGGCTAACACCCACTATAAATAGAGCCCAAGATAATGGTATGCCTATCGGAGACACACCTCCTTAACCTGGGGTTAAGATAGAAGAGAATGAGGAGATTGAGGTTGAAGGGAATGTTACTATTTCAAAAATCCAACTTCATAATCTTATTTAGGGGGTCAAACTTAGGCAGAATAGGATCTAACCATGATTTAAGAGTGAAAGATTAGCAATTATAATTTTCCAAGGTGCGAATTTCAAAGAGGAATCCACGACCCTCTCGTGACACGCCACAATACAAAAAGAGGCCTGCTTTTTTTAACTCGGTCCAAGACTTCTAAGTCTTAGGCCTAAGTGTTCCCAAACGTCTTTTTAACTATACTTAGCAAAATTTCACCCTCATATTACCGAAAAGATTTTTTGATACTCACTCAAAAACTTAGCCATATTTTTACTCCCCAAACTTAAGTCTCAAACCCTCATCCTAAGCTAAGGTTCTCCTTCAAAGTTTTTCTTCAAGCTTCAAGTCTCCATCTCCAATCTTCACCAAGTTCATCTCTAAGCAAACGTATGTGGGTTTCTTTCATCCATGATACCCAAGCCTCCTTTTACTCAAATTGCATGATTTAAAGTTAATTTACAAATGGGTCTTACTTATTATGAAATTTACTTCAAACCATGTTAAAGCTATATGAAATTGTGACTGTTTTGCTATGTTTTGAGCTATAAATCTTTGATCTATTGTAAGATTTGAGGAGGAGCTTTGATGTATATTGATTGAGGATGTTGTAAGGTGTTGATTGATGGTTTTACAATGGATGTTCCTGTATGATTTTATCTCTATATTTCATGGTTTTATACTAGCATTACACACCCTCTAAATATTTGATAAAATGTCCGGATGTAGGATTTTAAGGAGTTGAAGGTCCAAAGCATGAGATATGATATGAATGACTATATGATGATGAAATGAGCTTATGTATATGATATTCTCTATATAAAGTATTGCATTAGATCATACCCAATCCGAGGGGGGTAAGAGCCCAGGTAACCGTGGTGGGGGTTTATACTCATCAACCATGTGAGAGGTTAGTACTTCACCACCGTGGTGATAAGGTATGATTATTATCAACCATGTGAGGGGTTTGTACCACAGCGCCAGGGTGATGGGGTGAAACCGTTATCAACCACCAAGGGTTTTGTACCTTGAAAAGCTAGTTTGGTCTCTTCTACACATATGATATCCCATATGAGCATGAGTTACTTAAGCATGTTTTACTTATGCATTGATCATACATGTCATATTGTTATATTATGTCTATTGCCTATTGTTACGCATTTTGACTATGATGCATAATTCTTGTTGCGTTGCATCCTACATACTTAGTACATTCAAACGTAATAACGCATACTTTTGCCTATATCATAACATTATTTAGGAACCAACGCCCAAGTTTATCATCCTCCTCTATGTGGCTAGTTCGATACTACTCAAGCTAGTTGGTGAGTCCTCCACTTGGGGGACCTTAGTCTATGTTGCTCTTATTATGTATTGAGACATTCTTCCTTATGTACGTCTTGACTAAGGGTGAGCCCGATTGCTTTATCTTCGCCCCTGCTCTTATCTATGTAATAGAGGTGTTTGTTAGATATATTATGTATCTATGATATGAGCTTGACTCTTGTCTCTTGATTATGATGTTATGCAAGATTCTTCCTTAATCCCGTTGCCCACTATTCTTATTCTTTTATGTTGTTTATATGATTCCATGAACAATGATGTGTAATGATAAGTTAAGAGGCATATTTTGGGTTTCTTCGGGTTCTCCATTCGCCGTGTTATGTCTATGACCTAGGCTTGGGTCATGACAAACTTTGTATTAGAGCACTAGGTTGATAGATCCTTGGAGTCAGTAAATGTTTCCCTTCTTCATGTTCTAAGTCATGCTATAGATTTTTGGTAAGTTTTCCCCCAAACAATTGTTCTTTGCTATGCTAGATCATGCCAAACACTCGAGGAAGAAGGGCCCAAACTCCTAAGGAGCAACCTACCAATGGTGAACTCTAGGATGCTCTCACTATGCTTGCCCAAGTTGTGGCCAACCAAGTCAACCAAGGGGCCCAAGCCAACCAAGTCATGCTACTAATAGGGTGTTTGCCAATGACTTTCCTAAGCCTCAAGGTATTAGTCATGTGGCTCCTAATGATATGTGCCCTAAATATGGAAGGGGTCATGGAGGCCCATGTTTGAAGGGTTCTAATACATACTTTAAATGTGGGGAGGTTGGTCACAAGAAGGTGGATTGTCCAAGAAACCGTGGCATGGGCTAGGGTGTAAATGTGGTCCCATTAGGTAGAGGTGGTCCTCAAGGTGGTACCCCAAGGCATAACCAATTTTATGCACTACATGGGAGGCAAGGGGTTCATGAGGTCCCTGATGTTATTACCGGTATGTTGAAAATCTTTGACTTTGATGTATATGCTTTGATTGATCCAGGTGCCACTCTTTCCTTTATTACCCCTTTTGTTGCTAAAAAGTTCCAGGTTGACCTCAAATTATTGTATGAGTCATATAAAGTGTCTACTCCTATCGGTGCCTTTATTGTTGCTAGGAAGGTTTATAGGAGTCGTCCTATTTGCATTTTGCATAAGTTGTTGCCTTATGATCTTATTGAATTAGACATGGTTGATTTTGATGTCATTCTTGGAATGGATTGGTTGCATGCCTACTATGCTTATATTGATTGTAGAACCCATAGGGTCAAGTTGCAATTCCCTAATGAACCCGTCCTTGAATGGGAAAGTCAAGATGTGGTGGTTAAGGGTAGATACATTTCATGCATTAAAGCCCATACGTTGATCTCTACGGGGTGTCTATCATCTTGTGAGGGTTAAAGATGTGCAGTCTAAATTCACTTCTATAGAGTTGGTTCCGATTGTAAATGAGTTTCTTTATATCTTCCCAACTGACCTTCCCGTTGTCCCTCCTAAAAGGGGGATAGATTTTAGTATATACCTCCTTCTCGATACTCAACCTATCTTCATTCCCCCATACCATATAGCTTCAGCGGAATTGAAAGAGGTAAAGGAACAATTGAAAGATTTGTTGGACAAGGGATTTATTAGACCTTGCCAATCATCTTGGGGTGCTCCGACATTGTTTGTGAAAAAGAAGGATGGGTTACTTAGAATATGTATTGACTACCAGCAACATAATAGGGTCACTATCAAGAATAGGTATCCTCTTCCAAGGATTGATGATTTGTTTGACCAATTGCAAGGGGCTAGCTTCTTCTCTAAGATTAATCATTGGTCCGAGTATCATCAAGTGAGAGTGAGGTAGTGTGATATTCACAAGATGGCCTTCCGAACTAGATATGGACATTATGAGTTTGTTGTGATGTCATTTGGGTTGACTAATGCCCCAGCCATCTTCATAGATCTAATGAATAGGGTCTTCAACATTACATTGATTCCTTTATTGTGGTCTTCATTAATGATATATTGATCTATTCACAAAGTAGGGAGTAGTATATGGGTCTTTGAGGGTTGAGTTGCATGGTTTTCATTGATGATATTTTGATCTATTTACATAGTAGGGAGGAGCATGTGGGGCATTTGAGGGTTGTGTTGTAAAGATTGAGGGAGGAGAAATTGTATGCCAAATATGACAAGTGTGAATTTTGGTTGAAGGAAGTTGTATTCTTGGGTCATGTGGTGTCAGAGGATGGTATAAAAGTGGATCCTAAGAAACTTGATGTGATTAGAAATTAGCCTAGACCATTGACCTTGTCGGATATTAGGAGCTTCTTGGGACTAACGGGTTATTATAGAAGGTTTGTGAATGGATTCTCCTTTATTGCTTCCCCTATGACAAAATTGACACAAAAAAGGTTAAATTTTTGTGGACCGATGAGTGTGAGAGGAGCTTCCAAACATTGAAAGACAAGCTTCTATCCACTCCTATATCGTCACTACCATATGGGTTTGAGGGATTCATGGTATATTGTGATGTTTTTAAGGTTGGTTTGGGTTGTGTGTTGATGCAAAATGGTAAGGTCATAACTTATGCTTCTAGACAACTCAAGGTACATACAAGGAACTCCCCTACCCATAATCTAGAGTTAGCCGCTGTTGTGTTTGCATTAAAGATTTGGCGTCACTATGGGGCACTTAGGTACCAAGGTAGGTTGTGTGTGCCTTGTGTTGATGGTTAGAGGGAGAAGATTCTTGATGAGGCCCACATTTCTTCTAATTCTATCCAGCCCAGTTACACCAAAATGTATATAGACTTGAGAGATGTGTGTTAGTGGGGAGGCATGAAGAAGGACATTGCCAAGTTCATTTTCAATTGCCATAGTTATCAACAAGTCAAAGTCAAACATCAAAGGCCGGGTGGCCTAACCCAAGATGTAGAGATTCCTACTTGAAAGTGGGAGGTGATTAATACGAACTTTGTGGTTAGGTTGCCCGAGACTAGAAAAGGTTTTGATTCCATTTGGGTGGTTGTTGATAGGATGACGAAATTGGCTCACTTTCTACCGGTTAAGACCACATATGGGGCTGAAGAGTATGCAAGGTTGTACATCTAAGAGTTAGGTTGCATCGGTTTCCTTTATCCATC
>DF359135.1:15302-34778 GCA_000787875.1 Solanum virginianum
TAACTTCAAACTTTTGGAGGTCTTTTCAAAGGGGTCTTGGTACAAAAGTGTACCTTAGTACGACCTTTCACCCCCAAATGGATTGCTAAGATGAAATAACCATTCAAAAACTTAAGGATATGCTTAGAGCATGTGTATTGGAGTTGAGAGGTAGTTGGATGACCATCTTCCTTTGATTGAGTTTGCCTACAACAATAGCTATCACTCTAGCATTGGAATGGTTCCTTTTGAGGCTCTTTATGAAAGACATTGACATCACTGGTTGGTTGGTTTGAGGTTGGAAAGGTGGCTTTATTAGGACCGGATGTGGTTATAGTGGCTCTTGAGAAGGTTAGGATGATTAGGGAGAGATTGAAGGCAGCTAAAAAATGTCAAAAATCTTATGCCGATGTGAGAAGAAGAGACCATGAATTCAAATTGGGTGATTAGGTTTATTTGAAAGTTTCTCCAATGAAAGGTGTGGTCCGTTTTGGTAAAAAGGGGAAGTTTAGTCTAAGAGGTTGTTCCTTATGAGGCCTTGAAGAGGGTTAGCAAGGTACTTTATGAGTTGAAGTTGTCTAGAGAAATGAATTTGGTTCACCCAGTATTCCATATCTCTATGTTGAGAAAATGTGTTGATGATCCTAATGCTACTATGCCTCTTGATGTTGTGGGTATTGTTCAGGATAACTTGACTTATTAGGAGACTTCAGTTTAAATTATAGATAGGCAAGTGAAGAGATTGAGGAACAAGAGGTGGCTTTCGTTAAGGTCCTTTGGAGGAACCAATAAATTGAGAGCGCTACTTCGAAGGACAAAGCGGACATGCAAAAGCGGTACCCTTATCTTTTCCACTCCACTAAATCCTAAAGGACCAATTCTAAGTCCCCTATTTGATTTCAAGTCTTATGTTTCGGCCCTTATGTCATTCATATGCATTCCTATTAAAGTTGGCAAGTTATGATGATTTTACACGTATGTTGAGATTTTCAAAATGGTGTTTTAAATGTGATGTTGCATTCTTGTTGGAGCTGATTTGTTTATGATCACTCTTGTCTTGTACATCTCTTTTACATTTGGGGACGAATGTTCTCAAGGGGGAGATATTGAAACGACCCCAAAAAGTGCCCGAAAATGTCCCTCAAAATGACTCAGAATTTTAAATTTCATATATCTCAAAATACATTCGCTATTTTGAAAATCCGACTTCATATTCTTAGTCAGGGGATCAAAATTAAAGGGAAAAGGGTCTAACCCCAATTTAAGAGCGAAATATTAGCAATTATAATTTTTCAAGGTGCGAATTCCAGAGAGGAATCCACGACCCCCTCGCGACGCGCCACAGTACAAAAAGTGGCCTGCGTTTTTAACACGATACAAGACTTCTAAGTCTTGGACCTAAATGTTCCCAAATGTGTTTTTACCGATACTTAGCCAAATTTCACCCTCATACTACCAAATCATATCCCAATACTCACTCAAACACTTAGCCATATTTTCACTCCCCAAACTCAAGTCTCAAACACTCATCCGTAGAGGTTTTCTCCCAAAGGGGAAATCATATCCCAATACTCACTCAAACACTTAGCCATATTTTCACTCCCCAAACTCAAGTCTCAAACACTCATCCGAAGCTAAGGTTCTCCTTCAAGATTCTTCGTCAAGCTTCAAGTCTCCATCTCCAATCTTCACCAAGTTCATCTCTAAGCTAAGATATGTGGATTTCTTTCATAATTTCCTTTCACCCATGATACCCAAGCCTCCTTTTACTCAAATTGCATGATTTAAAGTTGATTTACAAATAGGTCTTACATATTATGAAATTTACTGCACACTATGTTAAAACTATGTGAATTTATCATTGTTTTACTATATTTTCAGCTATAAATCTTTGATCTATTATAAGATATGAGGTGGGGTTTTTATGTATATTGATTGAGGTTGTTGCAAGGTGTTGATTAATGGTTTTACAATGGATTTTTCTATATGATTTCATCGCTATATTTCATGGTTTATACTAGCATTACACACTTTCTAAGTGTTTGATAAAATGTCCGGATGTGGGTTCTTGAGGAGTTGAAGGTCCAAAGCATGAGATATGATATGAATGACTATATAATGATGAAATGAGCTTATGTATATGATATTCTCTATATAAAGTGTTGCATTAGACCATACCCGATCTGGGGTGGATAAGAGCTGGGGTAACCGAGGTGGGGATTTGTATTCATCAACCATGTGAGGGGTTTGTACTTCACCACCGTGGTAATAAGGTGTGATTATCATCAACCATTTAAGGGTTTGTGCCACACCACCAGGGTGATGGTGTAAGACTATAATCAACCACCAAGGGGTTTGTACCTTGAAAAGCTAGTTTGGTCTCTTCTACACATATGATATCCTATATGAGCATGAGTTAGCCCAAGTTGATCATCCTCCTCCACGTGTCTAAATCGATGCCATTCAAGCTAATTGGTGAACCCTCCACTTTGGGGACCTTTGTCTACTCTCTCTCTTATTATGTATTGAGGCATTCTTCTTTATGTTCTAATTAGCTATGAAGGTGAGCCTGGTTACTTTATCTTAGACCCCACTCTTATCTATATAGTAGAGGTGGTTGTTGGACATGTTGTGTATCTATTATATGAGTTGACTTTTGTCTCTTTACTATGGTATTGTGCAAGCTTTATCCCCTAAGCCCTTTCTCCTTATTCTTACTCTTTTATGTTGTTTATATGCTTTCATGACCAATGATGTGTAATGACAAATAAAGAGGCTTGTTTGGGGTTCCTTCGGGTTCACCATTCGCCGTGTCACATCTAAGCCCTAGGCATGGGTCGTGATTGAAATATAGTTGAGATTTAACTTAATTTATGAGAATTCGAACCATTAGTTGGCTTAGTTCCTAAAAGGGTGGTTTAACTAAGGAAATAATAGTAAATAACTACCTAAAACTAAAACTGGGTTGATTTCAAGTGTTTGTAAAACATAAAAGATGAAACTAGGGTAATTTGTTCCCCATAAATTCATAACTAACCACAACTTAATAATAGTAACCTTTTCTAATATGTACCATGCATAACTAGTAAGTTATGTTCACATAAGTCCTCAGTCCTATAAATAAACAATTATCACCACATAACCTGGTCTCTATGGGTGTATACTTTACTAAACCATATCCTGGTCCTAGATTTAGCTTTTCCTTGATCCTTTTAAGCTAATTAGATGAGTGTAATCCTGTCAAATGTCTGTTATTTTATCCCTTTTTCCATTCATTACCTTCTTGGTCTGACAAGTAAGAATAAGATGAGTACTAACATAGACTTTCATTAAATACAATAAAAATAAAGAGATAACAATACATGCATGCGCACTATCCAAGAATTACTGGTTGTTAGGTTTACTTTGTTAATCTTCATGCTTCTCATAACCCTAGTTGTGGATTTAGCTGCTCATATTTATAAGATGATGATCGATAATAGATAAAATAAGTATAATCAAGTACTTACAATTTGAGTAGATAGAATTCGAAATCTTCAAGTTATATTAAAATCCAAATCATCAAGAACAATGTGTATATAATCACCAAAAAACCAAGAATGTACAATCACCCAAAAACCAAAAGTAAATGTGTGTTCCCTTGATTGCAATAAATGTGGCATAAAAATTATATAAAATCTAAAGGACGTATTTATAGACATCATAAATAAAATACGAAATAGAATGGAAAAACAAAATTAGGCACCATCCAAGAGCTAATCTATGAGTAATAGAAGTTATGATCCCTTGTGTTCTTCTTTAGTGGTTCTAGACTATATAGGCTCATTCATTTGTGTTAGCCCACAAAATTTTAGGTATCAAGGCTCTCAACCAATTTGTTCATGAAAACTTTACGAAATCACTGATAGCGATACTGCTAATATTTCTATAGGCCCAAGTAGTTTTTTTATGGAGTTTAGGAGCATTTTAGGGGCAACACAATAGGAATTAGATGATTTTCTTAATTTTTTGTGTCCTATCCTATGGAATTTTAAGTGAGCTTTGGACCTATTTTCCATGAAAACTTTAGAAGATCATTGGTATCAATGCCGCTAATTATTGCAGCACACGCATTCAGTTTTTTATAGAATTTTATGGGTGATGTCATAAGAATTAGGTGATTTTTAAAAATTTTTGTGTGTTAACTTAGGAACTTTTTGGGTGCTAGTGCTCCAAGATTATTTTTTCACAAAAACTTAATTAATGGAAACATCGATAATGACACTGCTAATAATTATAGTAGGCCCGACTAGCTTTTAATGGTGTTTGAGATCATTTTAGGGGTGACACAACAAAAATTAAGTGATTTTCTCAAAATTTCATGTGTGTTAACCCATGATTTTTTTAGATGCTGAGGCTTAGGGCTGATTTTTAAATGAAGACTTAATGAAATAATTAGTAACAACACCGGTAATAATTCTAGTAGGCTTGATCAACTTTTTACGATGTTTAGGAGCATTTTAGGGGCACCACACAGAAATTAGGTGATTTTCTCAATTTTATGTGTGTGTTTGATTGCACTTTTTTTTAGCTATGGGGGCTCTGTGCGTATTATTCCCTAGAAATTTTACAAAACCGTCAAAAATTATGTTACTAATAATTTTAGTAGGCCCAGTCAATGTTTTACGGTGTTTAGGAGCATTTAGGGGTAACACAAAAGAAATTAGGCGATTTTCTCAATTTTTCGTATGTGGTAACCCATAGATTTTTTTAGGTGCCAGGGCTCTAGGCCTATTTTTTGTGCAAATTTACAGAACCATTGATATTGATGCCACTAATATTTATAGCTAGTAGGCTCGACCATCGTTTTAAGGCGTTTTGAAGTATTTTGGGGGGACAAAATATGAATGAGGTGATTTTGTCAGTTTTTTGTGTGTTTTAGAGCATAGACATTTTAGTTCCTAAGGCTCTGGGCTGATTTTTTCATGAAAAATTTATGAAACCATTGAGAACGATGTTCCTAATTATTTCAAAGGGCCCGACCAACTTTTTACAACATTTAGGAGCATTTTAAGGGCAACACAACAAGAATTAGTCAATTTTCTCAGTTTTTATGTGTGTTGGCCCATTGGTTTCTTAGGTGTTGAGGCTACGGTTTATTTTTTTGATGGAAACTTTTAGAAACTATGAATAATGACACTGGTAATAATTCAAGTAGGTTTGGTAAGCTTTTTACAGCATTTAGAAGCATTTTAGGGGCAATACAAAAGGAATTAGGTAATTTTCTCGACTTTTCATGTGTTCAGCCACAAACATTCTGGATGCCAGGGCTTCAAACCTATTTTTTCATGAAACATTTATAGAACCTTTGGTAATGCATCTTCTAATTATTCTAGTAGGCCCGACCAACTTTTTACGACATTTAAGAGTACTTTAGGGGCGATGCAACAAGAATTAGATAATTTGCTCATTTTTCGTGTGTGTTAGCCCATATATTTTTCAGGTGTCGGGGCTCTAGGCTATTTTTCCATGAAAACTTTATGAAATCATTGGTAATGACACCGTTAATAATTCTAGTAGGTCTGGCTAGTTTTCTATGACATTTAGGAGCATTTTAGGAGCGATTGAACAAGAATTAGGTGATTTTTTTAGTTTTTCGTGTATAGCCCACATATTTTTAGGTGTCGGGGATCTGGGCATATTTTTCCATGAAAACTTTGTGAAATATTTGTAGCAATGCTGCTAATAATTTCTTTAGTCCGATTAGCTTTTTATAGCTTTTAGGAGATTATAGGGGCGACGCAATAGGAATTAGACATTTCTCAATTTTCTTGTGCGTTTTATATATCTTTTAAATGTTGGGGCTACAAGCTTATTTTTGTGGTGAAAATTTAATGAATCATCCATAACCATACTGCAAATACTTTTTGTAGGTTGTCCAACTTTTTACAGCATTTAGTAGCATATTAGAGGCAACACAACAGGAATTATACGATTTTCATAATTTTTTATGTGTACGCCTACATATTTTTTGGGTGTCGGGGCTACTATCCTATTTTTCAACAAAAGTTTCATGAAACCATACCGCTAATAATTACAGTAGGCCTAACTATCTTCTTAGGGCGTTTTGGAGCATTTAGGGGCAATGTAACAAGAATTAGGCGATTTTCTCAGTTTTTCATTTGTGTTAGGCCATACATTTTTAGGTGTTGAATCTCAAAGTCTCATTTTCGTGAAAACTTTATGAAACTAGTATTATTGATGCCTCTAAGAGTTCTTGTAGGTTTGGTGCTATTAGATGACACCTCGGAGCATTTTATGAGCATCAGAACAAGAATTAGACTATTATCTCAATTTTTTGTGGGTGTTAGCTCACGATTTTTTGAGGTACTTGTCACGACTCAAGCCCAGAGCGTAGTCGTGATCGGTGAATGGGGAACCTGAAGGAACTTCACATAAGAATCATAGCTTATCGTTACACATCCTTAGTCACGAAATCAATTAAATGACATTGAGAGATAGACATAAGCAAGGGAATTGGGACTAAGGGTAAACCTTCATATCATGACATCGAGAAACAAGAGAGTCAAGATTCATAATTTAGATACGTATCATGTCCAACAACATCTCTACTACATAGATAAGAGCGAGGCGCCAAAACAAGCAACAGGGCTCACCCTCATAGTCAATACATAACCAAAAGAAAGCTAGTCTTAATACATAGCAAGAGTTCATAAGTAACGTCCTCAAAGTGGAGGACTCACTAACAAGCTTGTAGAACAACCGAACTAGCCATGTAGAGGAGGAGGATGATCAAGTGGTGCACCAGTTCCTATATGGTGACATCATATAGGCATAGAATATGTATTAGTATGTTTGAATATACCAAGTATGTAGGATGCAATATGACAATTGATAAGTTCGTAATCAAAATGCATAAGCATAGGTAATGATTAGCATATAGTAATATGACATGTATGAATGATGCTTGAAGTAAAATCATGCTTATATAGAACATTATACAAGTGTAAGGAGTGATCATTATAGTGCAAGCCAAGGCCTACTACCCCCTTGGATAGGTGCATGAGGTACAAACCCCTTCATAGGGTTAATGGAGTACAAACCCCCAATGGGTTGATGGGCACAAAAGTCCAACAAGGTTGATGGGTACAAACCCCCAACAAGGTTACCCAGGCTTACTACCCCCAAAATTAGGTGATTGAGATACTAACCCCTCAACAAGGTTACTTGGGCCTACAACCCCCGAGCTAGTCTTGGTCATTCCTAACACTATAGAGGTAATATTATATATATACACTCCTTTCATCATCATATACATACATTCCCTTTCATCAACATTCTATCATCATTACATTATCATTTCATCATTATTCCATCATCATATAGTTATTCAACTCATAAGACATGCATAGGACCTTTAATTCCTCAAGAAACTATAACCAAATATTTTATCAAACACTTAGAGGGTGTGTAGTGCTATAGTAAAACCATGCAATTCAAGAGTGAAATTATGCTATGAAATTCAATGTAAAACCTTCAATAAATACTTGGTAACACCCTCAAGCAATATACATCAAAATGCTTCATCAAGCCTTACAATAGATCTTAGATTCATAGCTCAAAACATAGTTAAACGGTCGCAATTTCATAAGCCCAACTTAATGTGCAGTGATTTTCATAATAAATAAGACCCATGAGTAAATCACCTTTAAATCATACAATTTAGGGTAAAAGGAGGCTTAGGCATCATGGGTGGAAGGAACCCATGAAAGAAATCCACATATCTTAGCTTTAGAGATTAACTTGATAAAGATTGGAGATGGAGACTTGAAGCTCATCCGGAAAGGGCTTTGAGACTTGAATTTAGGAGTTAAAATGTTGGCAAAGTGTTAGAGTGAGTATTGGGGAATGTTTAGAATGATATGAGAGTGAAAAATGGCTAAGTATAGGTATATTCACGTTTGGGGGCACTTATGCCCAAGACTTAAAAGCCTTGGACCGCAAGAAAAAATAACTGGGCAGAATTTATACAGGTCTACATTGCGGACCTATCGCATAAGCTAAATTTCAATATGTCTATGATGAAGGCGCGTCGTAGTGCTATCGCGAACAAACACTGGATAAGCAAAATTGCCAAAAGTGAAATTGCTAATCGTTTACTCTTAAATCAGGGTTAGACCCATTTTCCACTCAAAATGACTCCTTGATCAAGAATATGAAGTTGGATTTTTGATATCACGCATGAATTTTGAGATATATTGAAATTATAATTTCAGACACTTTTGAAGCACATTTTCGGGTACTTTTTGGGGTCGTTACAATATTGGGAATTTGAGCCTCCTAATATTGGAAAACTTCATAAAAACCCCTATAGTGAGTCCACTAAGAGTTGTAGTAGGCCCGATGCCATGGAATGGCGCCTCGAAGCATTTCATGGCTTCAAAAAAGGAATTAGGCATTTTTCTTAATTTTGTGTGACTATTAGCCCACATATTTTGGAGGTACCAAGGCTTTGGGCCTGTTTTTCTCAAAACAATTCATAGAACCATCCGTAACTAGTCCATTAATAGTTCTAGTAGGCTCAGTGCCATTGGACAGCGCCTTTGAGCATTTTATGGGCGTCGGAACAGGATTTAGACAATTTTCTTAATTTGTCATGGGTGTTAGCCCATGAATTTTAGAGTTGCTAGAGCTGCGGCATATTTTTCTCAAAAAATATTAGAAAATCATCTGTAATGAGTCCACTAAGAGTTCTGGTAGGCCTAGTGCCATGGGGCAGCACCTTAAAGCATTTTATGGGCGTCAAAACAAGAATTAGGCAATTGTCTTAGTTTTTTATAGGTGTTAACATACGAATTTTGGAGATGTCGAGGCTTTGAGCCCATCTTTCTTAGAAAACTTCACAGAAATATTTGTAATGAGTTTTCTAAGAGTTCCAATAGGCTTAGTTCCATTTGAGGGGGCCTCAGAGCAATTTATAGGCGTCAAAACAATAATTTGGCAATTTTCTTAGTTTTCGTGGGTGCTAGCCCATGAATTTTAGAGGTATCTATAGGCCCATTTTTCTTGAAAAACTCTATAGAACTATCCATTAAGAGTTCAGGTAGGTTCGGGTGCCATTGGACAACTCCATAAAGCATTTTATGGGCATTAAAATAGGAATCAAGTGATTTTTCAATTGTTTGTATGTGTTAGCCCTTGAATTTTATAGGTGCTAGGGCTTTGAGATTGTTTTTTCTCAAAAAATATCATAGAATCATCTATAACAAGTTCGCTAAGAATTCTAGTAGACTTGGTGCCATTGCACAACACTTCGGAGCATTTTATGGGGTCAAAACAAGAATCAGGCTATTTTCTTTATTTTTCGTGGGTGTTAGCCCACAAATATTGAAATTTCTAGGGATTCATGCATATGTTTCTTAGTAAACTTCATGAAACCATTTATAAGGAGTCCACTAAGAGTTCTTGTAGGCCCAATTCCATTAGACGGTGCCTCGAAGCATTTTATGGGCATCAGAGTAGGAATCAAGCAATTTTCTCAGTTTTTCATGGGTGTTATCCCATGGCTTTTGGAGGTACTCGGCCTTTAGGCCCCGTTTTCTTAGAAAACTACATAAAATCTCATAATAAGTCCATTAAGAGTTCCAATAGTCCTAGTTCCATTGAATTGTCCCTCAGAGCATTTTATGTGCATCAAAATAAGAGTAAGGCAATTTTCTCAATTATTCATCGGTGTTAGGCCACGAATTTTGTAGATGTCGGGGCTTCGAGCCTTTTTTTCTTGAAAAACTTCACGGAACCATCCTTAATGAGTCTGCTAAGAGTTCTAGTAGGCTCGATGCCATTGGATGATGCCTTAGAGCATTTTATAGGCATCAAAATAGGAGTGGTCATTTTATTAGTTTTTAATGGGTGTTAGCTGATTTTGGAGGTGCCTATCTCTAGACAATTTTTGTCAAAGACTTCCATAGAGTTGTCCAGCCATAACGAGTCCTCTAAGAGTTCTTATAGGCTTGGTGCCATTAGATGGCACCTTAGAGCATTTCATAGGCGTCAAAATAGGACTCAGGCTATTTTCTTAGTTATTCATGGGTGTTAGCCTACATATTTTGGAGGTGTTGAGGCATTGAGCTCCTTTCACTCGAAAAACTTAATGGAACAGACCATAATGAGTCTGTTAAGAGTTCTAGTAGGCCTGGTGCCATCAAAAAATGCCTTAGAGTCTTTTATGGGCATTAGAACTACTATATGCAATTTTCTCAGTTTTTTAGGGGTTTAAAGCCCACGGATTTTGGGGGTTCCAAGACTTTAGGCTTGTTTTTCATGGAAAACTTCACAAAACTACCCATACTAATTCAGCTAATAGTTCCAGTAGGCCTGGTGCCATTAGATGGTACCTCGGAGCATTTTGTGGGCATTGGAATAGGAATTAGGTGATATTTCTAAACTTTTCATGGGTGTTAGAACATGTATTTTGGATATGTTGGGGATCTAAACCCATTTTTCTCAAAACACTTTACGGAATCATGATTAACGAGTCCGCTAAGAGTTCTAGTAGACCCAGTGCTATTGGATAGCCCCTCGATGCACTTTATGGGCATCGGTACAAGAATCGGATGATTTTCTCAGTTTTACCTAGATGTTAGCCCATAGATTTTGAAGGTACCAGGGCTCTGAGCTCGTTATTCTTGGAAAACTTTACAAAATTATTTGTAACGAGTCTTCTGATTATGCTAATGGAAAATGGTTCTAGAGAGTTATGATTATGCCGATGAGAAATGATTTTGTCAAAGCCATATTCAACTAGTATGTAGTATTAGGCAGATGTTCATCGCTATATTGGACATCTTATTTCATTGCATTAAACCTTTATATCATGCATCACTATTTGCAATGGGAAATCATCCAATTGAGAAAATTATCTAATTCTTGTTGCATCGCCCCTAAAATGCTCCTAAACTTAGTAAAAAACTGGCTACGCCTACTGAAATTATTAGTAGTATCATTATCGAATAATATCATTACCAATGATTTCGCAAAGTTTTCATGAAAAAATAGGCTTAGAGCCCTGATACCTAAAAACTTGTGGGCTAACACACACAAATAAGCTTGTATAGTCTAGAACCACTAAAGAAGACCACAAGGTGTCATAACTTCTATTACTCATAGAATAGCTCATGGATGGTGTCTAAACATGTTTTTTCATTCTGTTTTTGTATTTTATTTATAATGTCTACAAATAGGTCCTTTAGGTTTTATCTATTTTTTATGCCACGTTTATTGCAGAAAAGGGAATATACATTTACTTTGGATTTTTGGGTGATTGTTCTTGATTTTTTGGTGACTATATACACATTGTTCTTGAAAATTTGTATTTTAATTATCAATTAAAGATTCTAGATTCTATGTACTCAAATTCTAAATACTTGATTATACTTATTTTATCAGTATTGATCATCATTTTACAAACATAAGCAGCAAAATCCACAATTAGAGTTGTGAGAACCATGAAGAATTAACAAAGTAAACCTAATAACCAATAATTCTTGAATAATGTGCATGCATGCATTGTTTATCTCTTTATTTTTATTGCTTTAAATGAAAGCCTACATTAGAACTCCCCTTATTCTTACTTGTCGGACTAAGAAGGTAATGAATGGAAAAAAGGATAATATAATAGAGATTTGACATGATTACACTCATCTAATTAGCTTAAATAGAGCAAGGAATATCTAAATCTAGGACTAGCGTAAGGGTTAGTAAAGTATAAACCCGTAGAGATGAAGTTGTATGGTGATAATCATTTATTTACAGGACCAAGGACTTAGGTGAACATAACTTACTAGTTAAGTATGGTACATATTAGAAAAGATTACTATTATTAGGTTTTATTGAGTTATGAATTCATGGGGAATATAATACCTTACTTTCGTCTTTTATGTTTTTCAAATACTTGTAATCAACTCAGTTCTAGTTTTAGGTATTATTTACAATTATGTCTTTAGTTAAAACACTCTTTTAGGAAGTAAGCCAACTAACAGTTCGACTTCAGATAAATGAAGTTAAATCTAAACTATATTTCTTGTGGGTTTGATCCTAACCTTAGATAGGTCTATATTTGATAATGGTCGCTTTATATTTCTTTAGGAAGGTGTAATTGGGTGTATCACCTATGCACCTTCCTCTGCCTCAACATTCCCCTCAACCTCAATCTCCTCCTTCTCTTCTATCTCAACCCTAGGTGCAAAAGTTTTGTCTCCTATGGGTATATCATTAGCTTGGGCTCTACTCATAGAGGGCATTAGCCTTACTTAGCCTCTACCTCAGCCATGACCTATTGCCATTGGTTCCTCTACTGTCTCATTGATGGGAGTTCTCGGCCTGGCATTATTGTAATATGTATTAACAATCTGTGGATAGAAGAGTAAAAATGTTATATATAAATTTGGATCACTAAATATTAATTGAAATCAAGTTACAACACGATAACAAATATAAGAGAGATTTTCTTAAGTCCTGTAGTGTCTCTATGAAAAGTACAAATGTTACCATACTGATCCACAAGACTCTATGTTAGTTGTTATGTTTTAGGAATACCGCCTTTATTTATTTACTGTAATAAATTAGATTAGTCTTTTTTTAAATAACTTTTTTACCTAGTCTTTAAGAGCTTGTTTGATATGTTGCTGATTTTTAGGTCCATCAAGTTGATGTGAGGCAAAAACTTAATATATTTAATCATTATTTTCCTCATAATTGAACTTTTATTTATCCTTTTTGAGCATAAATTTTATGAACTGTGCTAGATATATATTTTATTTGTAGGATTAAATTGGCATGAACATGAAGAAATTTGGAGCTAAACCAAATAAAAAATAAATGATTACAGAAGAAAAATCAAGCAGGCACCTTAATGGATTAAAGTGAATATTATGTTCATTCAAAATATATGCAGCAAATTAAACTTCAAATTGCAGGCTGTGGCGAATAGTTCAATTGAGTTTTGGGTTTCAAAATAAAATTAACCCAACTAACCCAATCTAGGTTTTAGAATTTTATACCTTGGAATTTTGGAAGAGCCGTCGCAGAGAGTAGAGAATTTTAGTTTATTCTGTTCATCTCTTCTTCTTATTTATTTGTATTCTTGACTATTGGAAGATTATTTATCTATTGTTCGTGAATTGTTATGATTAACACAAGTAAGTTTATTTTTATAAATTTTAATTGTGTTTTTTCAATAATAATGAGTAGCTAAATTTTATAACTAGGATTGTGGGAACCATGATGGATTTACAAAGATAATGTAAAAATTAAGTAAATTTTATGCATGTATTAATTAACTCTCTTTGTTTTGAATATTTTTTAGTGGTGACCAACATTAGAACTCGCCTAGTGTTACTGAATAGACCAAGGTAGTAATCAATTATAAAAGAGACTAATTAACAGGATTCGATTAATGTGTTCTCATCTAATCAGCAAAACTGGGTCAAGGGGAGGTTGTGCTGGGACTAATAGGTAAGGGTTAGTAATGCATACTATGGAGATGGGCCAAGTTACATGGTGAAATTCGCTTCTCATCTTTGACCAAAGGGTTTGGTGAATTTAACTTACCTTTCTGCATGCTAAATATTGAAATAGATCACTAACACACTATTATTGTTAAGTTATAAAATCACGGGAACACATTCCTAGTTACTTCTATTTATCTTGACACAACTAAATATTAAATTGCAAGCTATTATTATTTTTATTATTATTTTCTACTTTTTTTCAAATTAACCCCCCCCCCCTCCACATTTTAATAATAACTATCAAGTTAAAATTTTTACTATTGACAATATTTTTTCATATTCCCTGTGGGATCAATCCCAACTCATAAGTTAGGTAAATATATTGCAAACGTCCGTTTATATTTCTTTTGAGAAGTATATTTTGGACGTTACCAAAAGTTAGGACTATTATCACATATGTAAGTCTTTTTTTTTTGCGGTAAACATGATGCACTTTTCCAGAATAGATTTTCTCTTCTTTCTTGTTCTCTATTCTTATCTTTCATTATTCATAAGTTCTCCTTTGTTCCTTTTCCTGGTTCTCACTCAAATTAACAAAAATTGGTATTAGAACTTTTTATTCTTGAGGGACGTGTGTGTAGTAATCTGTTTCAGCACATTCCATAGATGGAGAAACAAGCTTTTCTTCAATGGCACCACCAGCTTTCAATGAAGAAAATTATCAGATTTGGACAGTTAGAATGCAAACATATCTAGATGCTTTAGATCTCTGGGAGGCTATAGAAGATGATTATGAGATTGTTCTATTGCCGACCAGTGCCACGATGGCATAAATTAAAAACTACAAGGAGAGAAAAATCATGAAATCTAAGGCAAAGGCATGCTTGTATAGTGAAGCTTCATCCACAATCTTCACTCGTGTCATGTCTCTGAAATCAACAAAAGAGATATGAGATTATCTTAAGGCTGAGTATTAAGAAGATAAAAGAATTTAAGGGATGCAAGTGCTAAATTTGATACGAGAGTTTGAACTGCAAAGGATGAAAGAAAATGAAACCATAAAGGAGTATTCTGACAAACTTCTAAACATAGCAAATCGTGTCAGATTGTTAGGTTCCACTTTAAATGATTCAAGGATTGTCAAGAAAATCCTTGTAACAGTGCCTGAAAGATTTGAGGCTACTATTACAACCTTATAAAACACTAAGGATTTCTCCAAGATTACACTAGCAGAGCTCTAAAGTACTTTTCAAGAACAAGAGCAGTGACGTGTAATGGGACAGGAAAAAGTTGTTGAAGGGGCCGTACTAGTCAAACATCAAAACGATGGAAAAAAGAAAAAGAAGAAGAATAAGAAGATACAAGGACAAAATAGTGAGAATTTTGCTAAAAGCAAGAAGGCTAACAATCCTCCTTGTCGCCACTGTGGAAAAAAGGGTCATTCTCCTTTCAAATATTGGAGGAAACCTGATGCAAAATGCAGGAAGTGCAATCAATAAGGGCAAGAAACTATAATTTGCAAAGCTAAAATTCAGTAGCCTGAATTAGAAGCTCAAGTTGTTGATTGAGAAAAAGATCATATTTTTGCCACAACTTGTTTCACAAGACTAGATTTAAGTGCAAATTGGCTAATTAGCAGTGGTTGCTCTAACCACATGAAGTCTGATAAGATGTTGTTCAAAGAATTGAGGATCACTAAGACAAAAAAAGTTAGAATTGGAAATGGAGAGTGCCTAGACATGGAAGGTAAGGGATCTATAGCTATTACCAGTGGCTCTAAAACTAAGTTAATCACAAATGTTTTGTATGTCCCAGACCTTGACCAGAACCTGATCAGTGTTAGTTAGTTAAAGGAGAATGGATTCAATTTGTTCTTCAAAAACAAAAGTTGTATGATAGAAGAGCCATCAGGTGATGAAATATTCAAGGTCAAAATGGCAGGGAGGTGTTTCGCACTTAACCCTTTTGAAGAAGAACGTAAAGCTTTTCTTATGTTAGACAACTCTACAGAAGTTTGGCATAAAAGAATGAGCCATTTTCATCATCAAGGTATGATGTTTTTATAAAGAATGTAATGTGTAAATAATCTACCAAAATTGCAGAATCACTGGATAGATTGTCAACCTTGCTTACTTGGAAAGATGAACAGGTTGCCCTTTCCCAAAACAACTTAGAGAGCATCAAAATAGCTTCAGCTCATTTATACAGATTTGTGGACCTCACAGATCACCATCTTTTAATGGTAATCTTTACTATATTGCATTTATTAATGATCTAACAAGACTGACATAGATTTTTTTTCTTAAACTCCAAGTCTGGAGTAGCTGAAGTATTTTGGAATTTTAAGGCAAAGGTTTTGGACAGAGGCTGGCAGCACTGTTATTGTTGTTGTTGTGTGTGTGTGTGTGTGTTTTTTTGCGTAAAACAAACTTCCTTATAGATCTGTGAAAGATAAAACACCATATGAAGCATGGTATGGTTGTAAACCTTCATAGTATTTTCTCAGAATTTTTGGTTGCTTGTATTTCTCTTATGTACCATAGGTTAAAAGAGATAAGGTTGATAAGAAAGCACCTCTTGGCATCTTTATAGGCTACAGTGATGTCTCCAAAGCATACAGGGTCTATCAACCTTAAACGGAGAAAATTGTAGTTTGTAGAGATATCCACTTCATTGAGGACCAGCACTGGAATTGGGAGAAACCTGAAAATAATCCAATAGTGGACTCTCTATTAGATCCAAAAGATCTAGTAGATTATCTATTTTAAAACTTTAAATAAATCACCTAGGATCACAAGTAAATCACTAGACATGAACATCAATATATAAGAAATATAAAACACTAACCTTGTTCCATTGCAAGAAATTATTTGAAGAACTTGATTTTCTAAATCTTGAAGACTGTTTTGTAGTGTTCTTTTTCTGAGATGAAGACATAATTTAAATATCTCAAAACAATCTAATATAGAATTAAAGCAATTTTCGTAACATATATTCGTAACTAAACTCATCAATGGTCACAAATCATCAATTCCAATCACATATATCAAATACAAAAATTACATGAAAAATGATCTAAATCATGTCTATTTCCAACTGATCCTACTTAATGACTTCAACAGTCTAAAATCACTTTCTTTTACCTTGTGTAATATCACAATAGAAAGTTAAATTCTCAGAGTTATCAATAAATACATGAAATTCCTAAATTTCACAAAATTTTAGTCCATACAAAAAATAAACTTTATCATGTCAAAAACTTAAACAAAATATAAACTCCCACTAAAATGACTCATCATCAAATCTAACAACACCCATATGAGCCACACGCCCATGAAATACTTTAGGCGGTAGACCTTTCGTGAACGGATTCGCGATCATTGAGTTTGTACTAATATGATCAATCGACACAAGACGACTCTGAAATCTTTCCTTTACAACAAAAAATTTAATGTCAATGTGCTTTAACTTTGATGAAGTTCGATTATTATTCGAATATAACTTAGCAGATTTATTATCACAATAAATTTTCAATGGTCTTTCAATGCCACCGACTATCTGTATTCCAGTGATAAAAATCCTTAACTATATTCTTTGATTTGATGCTTCATAGAAGCCCATAAATTCAGCTTCTATGGTAGAAGAGGCAATTAATATTTGATTTACACTCTTCCATGAAACAGCTCTTCCAACCAACATGAAAACATAACCTGATGTAGATCTCCTACTATCAAGACATACAATAAAATCTGAATCGGAATATCCTACAATCTCCAAGTGATCTTGCTCTGATAAATTAGCATGTAATCTTTAGTTCTTTGAAGATATCTTAAACCCATTTTGCTGCTTTCCAATGATCCATTCCCAGATTACTTAAATATCGACCTAACATTCCTATTACGTATGCTATATCTAGACATGTACAAACTTGTGTATACATAAGACTTTCTACTGCCGATGCATATGGAATTTTGTCCATCTCTTTCTTTTTTGTGTCTAAATTTAGACATTGGCACACACTAAATTTATCACCTTTTGCCACAGGTGTATCTCTTGGTGCATAATTTTGCATGCTAAATTTTCTTAGCACCTTTTCAATATAAGTCTTTTGCAATAATCCAACTATATTTTTGGTATGATATCTGTGGATTTCTATACCCAAAACATAGGATGCCTCAGCAAGATCTTTCATTTCAAATTTGTTAGATAAAAATTTCTTAGTTTCATGCAATAAACCTATACCACTACTTGCCAGTAGAGTGCCATCTACATATAGCACAACGATGATAAATTTTCTTCCATTGAACTTAAAATACATGCATTAATCAATGATATCTTCCTTAAAACCAAAAGAGGTTATCACATGATCATACTTTAGATACTATTGACAGAATGCCTGCTTTAAGCCATATATAGATTTCTTAAGTTTACATACAATGTGCTTTGAATTTTGAGATTCAAAAGTCTCTAATTGCACCATGTATATTATTTATTCAATGTTTCCATTGAGAAAAATATTCTTTACATCCATTTGATGTAGCTCTAACTCATAATGAGCTACAAGTGCCATAATGATCCTAAAAGTGTCTTTTGATAAAACTGGCAAAAAAGTCTTTTTAAAATCTATGCCTTCCTTTTGAGTGAATCCTTTGGTGACTAGACGAGCTTTATATCTTTCGATGTTACCTTTTGAATTACGCTTGGTTTTGAAAATTCATTTACACCCAGTTTGTTTCTATCCTTGTGGTAACTCGACAAGATCCCAAACATCACTGTCTTTCATAGATTTCATCTCATCTTTCATGGCTTTGTTCCATTTAATAGAGTTTCGACATGATTTTGCTTGACTAAAGGTTATAGGATCATCTTCCAATCCTATGTCAGAATCATGTTCTTCGAGATAAATGACATAGTCATCAGAAATCACATTTCTCCTTTCTCTATTGGATCTTCTTTTAGGCACTTCAACTTAAGGTTGTTGATCATGAGGTGATATCATTGTATTGTCTACAAAATCCTGATTCACAGATTGAGAAATATTTGGAATTGATATTATTGTGTTTTATATGTAATCCTAATTTATAGGCTGAAAAATATTTGGTAAGGTGACCATATCATTTTTAATAGTAGAATCTATATTAGCAAATTCCTCTTCAAACGTAATTTGATTATTTTGATTGTTCTCCCCATAATTAACATGCTCAATAAATTTAGCTTTCCCTATGTTAAAAAAGGATCTATTTGAGGGGTCATAAAATTTAAAACCTCTCGATCTTTCTGAGTAACCCACAAAATAGCAACTAATAGTTCTAGAATCCATTTTCTTTTCATTAGGCTTATACGACCTTACTTAGGCTGGACATCCCCAAATATGTTAGTGCCTAATACTAGGCTTCTTACCAATCCACAACTCGTATGAGGTTTTAGCTGCTGCCTTGTTTGGGACTCTATTTATTTTATATACTGTAGTTTTTAATGCTTCTCCCCAAAGTGATTTATGTAAAGAAGAATCACTAATCATACTTCTTACCATATCTTTTAAAGTTCGATTTTGTCTATCTGATACACCATTTTGATGCGGAGTTTCTGACATAGTGTATTGAGGTACAATTCAACACTCTACTAGATATTTTGCAAAAGGTCCTGGATGCTGTTCACCTGAACCATCATATCTACTGTAGTATTCTCTTCCACGATCAGAGTTGACAGCCTTAATTTTCTTGCCTAATTGAGTTTCAACTACAACTTTGAAAATTTTGAAAACATCCAAAGATTGTGACTTCTCATGAATTAAATAGATATAGCCATAGCGGTAGTAATCATCTATAAAGTTAATAAAATATTATTGACCATTCCATGAAGCCATAGGGAAAGAACCACAAATATTTGTATGTATCAACTCTAAATGTTCCTTACTCCTATAAGCACCTATTTTCCTTATATTTGTTTATTTTCCCTTGATACATTCTATATAAATTTTCAAATC
>DF359135.1:34839-50171 GCA_000787875.1 Solanum virginianum
ATTTTCAAATCTGATAAATCAAGGATATCAAGAATTCCTTCAGACACAAGCCTATGTATTCTTTGTTTTGAAATATGACCCAATCGCATATGCCATAACATTGATGAATTCGCATTTATTAATCTGTGCTTAGTAATAAAATTACTGGAATGCAGGTTTTCATTATTGTATGAGGCTTGACGGTTTAATTTATATAATTTATCAATCAGAATACCAGTTCCAATAACAATAGAGTTTAGAGAAATACTACAACTTCCATTTCCAATAGAATAAGTATATCCATATTTTTCCAAACAAGAAACAAAAATTAAGTTCCAAACAAGAAACAAAAATTAAGTTTCCTCTAAATGACAATACAACAAATGTTTCCTCTAATTCTAAATAGAAACCAGTATCTCATAGAATTCTAAAAACACTAATAGCCTCTACTGCTGCCTTATTTCTATTTCCCACATAGATGTATCTTTTAGTATTAATTGACTTTCGACTCCTTAGACAATCCTGCATAGTTACACTTATGTGAGTAGTTGCACTCGAATCTATCCACCAAGTGTCACTAGGTACCATAGCAAAATTAACTTCTGAACAAACAAAATTGAGAAGTTTAACTTTCTTTTCACGCCAAGCAGCATACTTGAAACACTCTTTCTTATTTTGACCAAGTTTCTTACAAAAGAAACATGGCTTCTTTTCCTTAGTATAAGATGTTTCTTTGTCTGCAGTTTCTTTATTTTTGCTCCTTTTCTGCTCATGTGAAATGGTTTTATTCAGAGGTACATGCCAAATGAGCACTTTCACTCTTCTCTTGTTTGAGTCTATCCTCTTCCTATACACATTGAGCTATAAGCTCATTCAAAGTCCATTTTTCCTTTTAAGTATTATATGAAACTTTGAATTGACTAAATTGCACAGGAAGAGAGATCAAAATCAGATGCACAAGTACATCATAAGACAATTCAAGCTTAAAGGCCCTGAGTTTTGTCACAAGATTAGACATTTCCATAATGTACTCCCTTATGTTTCTTTACCTTGCGATTTCTTTTAAGAAACCTTTGGCATCGCTATTCTCTGTTATATCGCCTCTTAAGGATTTTGAAATTGAGTGTTTCATCATCATCAAGCTCATGCGATTTAATTGTTCCCACTTCTTATATGCAGACTTTTATTCATTAGTGCTAGTTTCATTCAAGGCCGCAGGACAATTAAATCTTAATGCATAGTTAAGATCCATGCAGTCATGCACTATCATAATGTGCTCTTTCCATTCCTTAAAATTTGTGCCATTAAGCACAGAAATATTATTCATATTGGCAGATATTCAAGAGACTATAAGATAAAGTAAATAATTTTCATAATTAACAATCAAATAAATCATGTATATTTGAAGATAAAGTAAATTAAGCACAACAAAAGTAACAAGAATAAACAATTTATAATATCAAACACACACACACACACATAAAAGTGGGTCCATCTCAAGATACCTAGAACAATGTTATCATATATTCTTTGGCTAGAAATAATAACTTGTAAGAGGTATTCTTATACATAGTTCATAAATATTGATTACTAAAATGGCCTAACAATATGCCTTTCTTTGGACCGACATATTATTAACACGTATTCCAAATGCATCACATATTTATGACTATCCATGATCTGGTCAAAATAATCTTCCTTTGGGATGATTATTTTACATAGATTAATATATTTTACATGTTCAAAATAAATAAATTTCAAACAGTAGAGGTTACTTTGGCAACGTATTATTTTCGATTTATTCACTTACGAACTTGTTCCATGATATAGGGATAGAAGAAGACTTAAAAATTAAAACTAAATAAAACTACAATAGTTGCAAAAGGCTAGGATCCATGTACGAAGAGTTGCATCAAGATAATTTCTAAAAGGCAATACTTGAACCGAATGTCATTTCCACATAAAAATAAGAACAAACATTTTATTTTTATTTTTTTTCCTTATGTATTCATCCATTTGTATGGATGTCATTGAGAAACTCTTCTAGGGGCAAAACAAAAAATGAAAAATATGTAAATCTACCAAGATGAATCTTTGAAGGAATTATTTCTTATAAGTTATATGATAATCACTATAGAGCAAACAAATTGTCAGAAACTTTCCCAAGAATGAAAAGAATAAATAATGTGAAGAGGAAAGTTGGGCATAAAGATACATAGTATTTCCTTGTAGCAATACCGAAATAGAATAAGAAGTAAAAGTAAAATAATGAAAAGAAAACCAAACTTCTGGCTAACTCCATTAATTTCTCAAAAATAATTATAATAACATTTCCGCATTAAATGGCAAATACAATACTTTCAGTCCCAAAAAAAATCAGAGAACAAAGTTTTAATTTTTAAAATATCAAAAATAATACATCGAATGATTTAACTTGATCATGTTCTGATATCTCTTGTTGGAAAACTTCAAATAAATTACCAGGATCATAAGTAAATCATAGACATGAAAGTCAATATATAAGAAAGATAAGAACACTAACCTTGTTCCATTGCAAGAAATTATTTGAATAACTTGATCTTCTAAACCTTGAAGATTATTTTGTAATATTCTTTTTCTGAGACGAAGAGAAAGAGAAAATTATGTCTTCTAATTTAGGGACCAATTATTTAAAGATTCTGCAATACCCTTTCATAAAAGGTATGCCTTTTCATAAAAGGTATGTCTTTTCATGAAATGTGTCTTTTCTAATAAGTTTCCATCATAGTTATAAGAAAAGGTTAATAGATATTTATATTTTATGCCTAGTATATAATACTTTATTAGATAAAAAAGGGTTAATTTAATGATAGCATATCTATGTATAATATATTAATATGTGAATCCACAAATTAAAAATTACTAACAAAAATGCCCTTCAAACTTTTTAACCATGGGCTTATGCCCTTCTGGCCTTCAAACTTTTTATTCATGGGGTTATGTAATTAAAATTACTAACATGATCTTCCTGTTAGAGGTGATTTCTGATATCTGTCAAAGATGCAATACTGCAAGTTGTGAGGCCACAAGCTATGAGGAAGCTGAAGAGGATGACAAATGGGTTGCTGCAATAAAGGAGAAGATTATGATGATCGAAAAAAATCAGACCTGGAGCTTGTTGAGAAACCTATAAAGAAAAGATCATTGGAGTAAAATGGGTCTTTAGGACAAAGTTGAATGTTGATGGTTCCATCAACAAACACAAAGCGAGGATTATAGTGAAAGGTTATGCTCAAATCTTTGGAGTAGACTACTGAGAAACATTCACATCAGTTACTCGCCTTGACATAATCATATTTTACTAACCATTGCAGCAGAAAAAAGTTGGAATGTTTATCAAGTTGATGTCAAGTCGGCCTTTGTCAATGGTCATCTCTAGCAGGAGGTTTATGTTGAGCAACCACATGATTTTGTTGTCGAGGAGCAAGAAAACAAGGTTTATTTGCTAAAAAAAGATCTCTACAGTTTAAAGCAAGTGCCAAGAGCTTGGTATAGCAAGATTGATGATTATTTACTAAGTTTTGGCTTCAGGAAGAGCCTTTCTTAGTCTACACTTTATATTAAATGTGCAGGTGCAGACATACTCATTATTTCTTTGTTTGTTGATGATCTCTTTGTTACTGGAAGTAAAGTTTGCCTATTTGAGGACTTCAAGTTGGAAATGATGAAGGTCTTTGAAATGACAGACCTTGGACTAATGTCATATTTTCTTGGATTGGAGATTAAATAAAATAAAGACAATGTGTTCATTTGCCAGAAAAAGTATGCTCAAGAAATTCTAAAGACATTACATATGGAAGACTGTAAAGTTACGAGTACTCTAATAAACTAAAAAGAGAAGTTCTCCAAAGATGATGGTGCAGAAAAGGTGGATGAAGCATATTATAGAAGTTTCATTGGCTGCTTGATGTATTTGACTGCAACTAGACCGGATATGTTTTGTACAGTTAGCCTTTTTTTCTCGATTCATGCATTGTGCAAATGATTTACACTTGATAGCAACTAAAAGAATTGTTAGATATATCAAGGGAATTGTCAACTATGGTGTTTAGTTCCACAAAAGTCAAAAGTTTAGACTTATTGGATTCTCTAATACTGATTGGGGTGGTTCACCTAATATGAAGAGTACATCAGGTTTCTGTTTCAGTCTTCAGTCTTGGATTAGGAGTTTTTTCTTGGTATTTGAAGAAATAAGATATAGTAGCATAATCAACAGCTGAGGCAGAATTTATTGCTACAATAATTGTCACGCCCTGGACCTAGGGCCTAGACATGACCGACAAATAGAAAACGCGAAGGAACCCCAAACAAGCCTCGTAGCATATCATTACACATCCTTGGTCGTGAACGCAACTAAAAAGACAATAAGATATAAACATAAACAAGGGAATTGGAGTAAGGGTAAACTTCCATTTCATACTCATCAAGAAACAACAGAGTCAAGGCTTGTAGCATAGATACATAACATGTCCAACAATACCTCTATTACATTGATAAGAGTAGGGGCCACGACAAACAATCGGACTCACCCTCATAGTCAATACATAAAAAGGTAAGAAAGTCTTAATACATAGCAAGAGATCATAAGTAATATTCCCGGAATGGAGGACTCAGTAACTAACTTGAGAGACAATCGTACTAGCCACGTAGAGAAGGAGGATGATCAACCGGTACGCCGGTTCCTATATGGTGACATTATGTAGGCATAGAGTATGCGTTAGTACATTTGAATATACTAAGTACGTAGGATGCAATGCTAGCAAGGGATAGGAAACATATTTGAAATGTATAATTATAAGCAATGATAGATATAATATCAATATGACATGCATGATCAATGCATAAGGTAAAACATGCTTGTAAATCATGAACAAGGAATGTGAATGCAATATAGGATACATACTCAAAACCTTTTTCAAACCTTCATGAAATGTGCCAAATAGCCCCTACTAGCCTTACGGTATAACCATTTTGGAGAGTGTTACCAATACCCTTACCATACGACATAGTCTTTTTGATAGGTAGTAAAAGATGTCTTCTACTTTACGATATAATTTTTTTGGTAGGAGTCGTGATTCATTCCACCATACGACATGACCTTTTTGATAGAATGTCCACACCTAATGATATGATCTTTTCGGTGAAAATCATTGGTCTTTCTACCTTATGGCATGAATTTTTGGTAGGGTGTCCATACCTTATGATACGATCTTCTCGGTAGGAACCATTAGTTATTCTACCTTACGGCATAGCCTTTTCGATAAGATGTCCATACGTTATGATATGATCTTTTCGATAGGAACTATTTGTCTTTCTACCTTATGGCAAAGCCTTTTTCGTAGGGTGTCCATTCCTTACGATATGATCTTTTCGGTAGGAATCATTAGTTATTCTACCTTACGGCATGACCTTTTTGGTAGGATGTCCATACCTTACGATATGATATTTTTGGTAGGAACCATTAGTTATTCTACCTTACGGCATGACCTTTTCAATAAGAATCATAGGACTAGCTCATCATAACATTACATTTCAAGCAACAAGGGAAAACCTTCTCCATTTTCTCAAGAGCACAATAACATGGGAACCCAACAATCTACTTACAACACCATAGGTATTTTTTCATGAAAATAACTCATATAAACATTCTTATCATCACCATAAAGTCATTCAACTTATAAGACATGCATTGGGCCGCAAACAACTCAAGAATTCATAACCGAGCATTTTATCAAACACTTGGCAGGTGTGTAGTGATAGTGTAAAACCTTTCAATTCAAGAGTGAATTCCTGCAATAAAACTTGAAGTAAAACATCCCACCAACACTTGGTAATACCATCATACAATATACATTAAAATCCATCATCAAATCTCATAATATACCATAACTTAATACCTCAAAATATGCATAGTTGCAATAGATAAATCATCTCATATTATGATATTAAAATAGGTAGACATGTGTTTCCAATCAACATTTCATTAAAAACTCAACATAATTAGTAATCACAATTCATATTAAGTTTACTAAGTATGTAGGATGCAGTGGTAGCAAGGGATAGGAAACATAATCGAAATGCATAATTATAAGTAAGGATAGATATAACATCGATATGACATGCATGATCAATACATAAGGTAAAGCATGCTTGTAAATCATGAACAAGGAATGTGAACGCAATATAGGATACATACTCAGACCCTTTTTCCAACCTTCATGAAATGGGCCAAACAACCCCTACTCGTCTTACGGTATAACCTTTTTGGAGAGTGTTACCAATACCCCTACCATACGAAAGTCTTTTTGATAGATAGTACAAGGCATCTTCTACTTTATGATATAATCTATTTGGTAGGAATCGTGATTCATTCTATGTTATGGCATGATATTTTCGATAGAATGTCCACACCTTATGATATGATCTTTTCGATGGAAACCATTGGTCTTTCTACCTTAGGCATGGCTTTTTTGGTAGGGTATTCATACCTTACGATACAATATTTTTGGTAGGAACCATCAGTTATTCTACCTTACGATATGGCTTTTTCGGTAGGATGTCTATATCTTATGATATGATCTTTTTGGTAGGAGCCATTTGTCTTTCTACCTTACGACATGACTTTTTCGATAGGGTGTCCATTTCTTACGATATAATCTTTTTGGTAGGAACCATTGGTTAATCTATCTTATGGCATGACCTTTTCAGTAGCATGTCCATACCTTACAATATGACCTTTTTGGTAGGAACCATTAGTTACTCTACCTTATGGCATGACCTTTTTGGTAGGAATCATAGGACTAGCTCATTACAATATTACATTTTGAAGGCCTTCTCCATTTTCTCAAGAGCACAACAACATGGGAACCCAACAATCTACTTACAACACCATAGGTACTTTTTCATCAAAATGACCCACATAAACATTCCTATCATCATCATAAAGTCATCCAAGTCATAAGATATGCATGCCCTCCAACAACTCAAGAATTTATAGGCATTTTATCAAACACTTGACGAGTGTGTAGTGCTAGTGTAAAATCATGCAATTCAAGAGTGAAATCATGCAATAAAACTTGAAGTAAAACAGCCCACCAACACTTAGTAATACAATAATACAATATACATTGAAATCCATCACCAATTCTCATAATAGACCATAGTTTAATACCCCAAAAAATACATGCATAGTCACAATAGACAAAACATCTCATAGTATAATATTAAATAGGTAGACATGTGTTTCTAATCAACATGTCATTAAAAACCCAACATAATTTGTAATCATAATTCATATTAAGTAATACCTATAAGTAATAAAACTTGAAAACATGCAATTTTCATGAAAAGGAAGGGTTGGACTCCATGGGTGAAAGGTACCCATGGATGAAACCCATGGGAAAGACTTTAAGTTTTGGAGTGGGTTTTGGAATCCAAAGCTTGCTCTTGAGTTTTCTTGAATTTGTATTAGGGTTTTGATGGAGGCTCTTGAGAGAATTTGAGAGTGTATTCCAATTAGGAGGAGTGAATTTGATCTTTAGGAAAGGGTTTAGGTCTTTAGGAAGTGTTAAGATAACATAAGAATCCCCAAAAGGTGAATAAAAATAACTAAATTTATGGAATGCCGTTAATAAATGGAATTTGGCAAAACCCTGTATATACCCCTGCACACACGAGTTCTACGAAAATGGAAATAACTTCTTCATCCGAATTCTAAATAATGTGAAACCAAGAGCGTTGGAAAGTTAATTCAAAGAGCTTTAATTTGGTAGGTTATGGAGCACTAGTTCTTTGTGTGCTAAGAGATATGCCCTGTTAAAATTGACCCTCCTACCAGTACTTGTGCAAAACTTAGCAAACAAAAATTTCTTTGAACTTGGCTTGATGTAAGGGCCCCACAATGGTCTTAAATGACATAAATAATCTTGACATAGATTGAATGAGGGCTTGAAGCTTGAATGGGTTTCTTGAGATCCAGAATGAGTTTGGGACACTTGAATTGGATGAAGCATTAGTCTAATTGTTTGAGAAAATATTGGGGAATGTCTTGTATGATATGAAGGTGAAATACTGATAAGTATAGGTATTTTCATATATGGGAAGACTTAGGCCCAAGATCCAAAAGCCTTGGACCAGAATAGAATAACTAGGCACAAAATAATGCACTGGCGCATCGCACTAGTGATGCAAAGTAGCTACTCAAAATTGACACTTTGATATTTCGAATTTTGATGTGGTTACTCTAAAATTTGGGTTAGAGCCCTTCCACACTCAATTTAACCCCTGAACAAGAATATGAAGTCGAATTTCTAAAATAACGCATGGATTTTGAGATAAATGGAAAATACGATTCTGGACACTTCTAAGGTATATTTTGGGCACTTTTTTCTTAGGGTTGTTACAACAACAGTTATGAATCAAAAATTATGGTTGAGAAAATTATATGTGATCTGAATATGGAGCAAAAAGAAGGTATTGTGATTTTTATTGATAATCAAGGTGCAATTTCTATTGCTAATAATCCAGTTCTTCTTGCAAAAAATGAAGCATTTCAACATTAAGTTATTTTTCTAGAGAGACGTACAAAAAGATGGAGATGTGAAGCTTTTTTATTGCAACAATGATGAGCAAATTGCTGACATTTTCACGAAGCCCCTTTCCCTTGGTAAGTTTGAATTTTCCAGAGAAAAGTTAGGCATTTGCAGTTCCTAAACAAAGGATGAGTGTTAGTTGTTATGTTTTAAGAATGCAATCTTTATTATTTACTGTAGTAAATTAGATTAGTTATTTTAACTAACTTCTTTACCTAGTCTTTAGGAGCTTTCAGTAGATATGTTACTGATTTTTAGGTCCATGAAGTTAGGACTTTTATTATATATGTAAGTCTTTTTTTTTGCAATAAACGTGATGCACTTTTTTAAAATAGATTTTTCTCTTGTTTATTGTTCTTTGTTCTTACCTTTCATTATTCACAAGTTCTCCTTTGTTCCTTTTCTTGGTTCTCCCTCAAATTAACAACACTCTACTAGACTCATTTTGGTATAACGAGACTAACTAACCTAGAGCCCTGATACCAACTTTAGTCATGATCCCAACCCGCAGTAATTGGTATCCGTCCTGACCCTTTAATAAGATAACCTTTACTACAACCCAAAAAACCAACTAGTACATAGATATATGAATTTAAAGATGTGTAAATAAGTTTAGACAGAAATTAAAGTTGATTTCTTATAAACTCAAAAGGGAAGGACAATCGTCCACCCTTAAACAAATATTTTTTGGATTGATCCCAATCAGGTTTGCGTAACAAGAATAGTAAATTGATTCGATCTCCAATACAATTGAAATACCCTATTGAAAAATAGGAGGTTACATTACTTAAATGAGAAAACTTACTTTGAAATTGGCATATTGATTTTTGTCCATTAGCGACAATCTCAAACATTATTTGATCTTCCTCCATCAAAAAATTTGCATCACAAATATTATTCCATCCATCTTTGAGAAGAACACAAGTATTATATGCACATAATACAACATTCCACGACCTCTGTCTTTCATCTTTGATAGTCAAATCATGCCTCTTAATGTTGAAGAGATCATTTTCCAGTGCAGATTCATTAGGGATTACCTGAAATAATTTATATATAGTCAAATCAAACATTTTACATACTTCATGTTCTAAGCCCCAAAAATAAAATTTCTTTTTGTTCGACTTACCAAGGTATCACTTACGAACCAATAGAGTCTAACAATGCAGTAAAATGAGAATGAACATCTTATCTGTGAGCAATAACTTCTATAAAGGGAGATGTTTCTCCTGATAATATGATGGTGTGGTCTGATTTGTCTGTTATATGGTTAAAAATTAAGTGATAGAAATTAATATCTATATCATGAATAATTTTGATTTTTAACCATATAACAGACACCAGACCGCAACATCATGTTATTAGGAGAGACATCTCCCATCACGTAAGTTGTTGCTCACATATCTAATGTTCATTCTCATTTTGCATACACTATTAGACCCTGTTGCTTCATAAATGATACCTTGGTAAGCCAAACAAAAAGAACTTTGAATTTTTTGGGGGTCAAAACATGAAGTATGTAAATTGTTTGATCTGACTACCTATAAATTATTTTAGTTAATCCCTACAGAATTTGCTTTGGCAAATGGTCTTTTCAACATTAAGAGGCGTGATTTGACTGTCAGCAATGAAAAATAGAGGTCATGGAATATTGTATTACGTGCATATAATACTTTTGTTCTTCTCAAAGATAGATGGAATAATATTTGTGATGCAAATTGCATGAATGAAGGAGATCAAATAATGTTTGAGATTGTCACTGATGGAGAAAAACCAATCTGCCAATTGGATAGTACGTTTAACCTCATATATTTCAACTTGGTATTTCAAACGTATTGGAGATCCAATCAATTCATATTCTTGTTACGTATACCTGATTGAAGGAGTTGAACGTGTTCCCTATTTCTGGGATCAAGCCGAAAATATTTTATCAAGGGTAAAAGATTGTCGTTCCATTTCCTAGTAAGTTTTGTAATAGATCAAATCATCAAACATAGTGGAGCTACTTCAATGGCTAGGAAAAGGAATGAGACAACTAGATTACAAGAGAGGAAACACAGGAGGGGTGAGTACACCGAAGTGTACCCAGTAGGTTCAACTGACTGGGTAAGAGAAATCGGATAAGTATGTAATAACTAAGAATACCTCTCACCTGTAATGAAGGACTTAGAACACAACACATATATTTCTATGTGTGTATCTATATACATACATATATATATATATATATATATATATATACACACACACGCACACACCATAACTAATTAAAAGAACTAGAGTAATCAATGATACAGAGCAATGATATAAAGGAATACAATGTATGGGGCGAAATTATGATGGTCGCACAATCGATGTACACATCTATCAGGCTAAAACTACAAGATATAACCTAGGGGTCTTACAAACCATGTACTAAAATCTCTCAACCTTGCCACATGCTCGTGATCAAGGGGTATAACAATATCTCAACCTTCCGATCTCCTTGTGGTCAAGGGGTTTTTATAAGCCGAACAAAAAGAACTTTGAATTTTTTGGGGCTCAAAACATGAAGTATGTAAATTGTTTGATCTGACTATCTATAAATTTTTTTACTTAATCCCTATAGAATTTGCTCTGGCAAATGGTCTTTTCAACATTAAGAGGCGTGATTTGACTGTCAGCAATGAAAAACAGAGGTCATGGAATGTTGTATTATGTGCATATAATACTTTTATTCTTCTCAAAGATAGATGGAATAATATTTGTGATGCAAATTGCATGAATGAAGGAGATCAAATAATGTTTGAGATTGTCACTGATAGAGAAAAACCAATCTGGCAATTGGATAGTACGTTTAACCTCAATTTTTCAACCTGGTATTTCAAACGTATTGGAGATCCAATCAATTCATATTCTTGTTACGCATACCTAATTAAAGAAGTTGAAAGTGCTCCCTATTTCTGGGATCAAGCCAAAAATATTTTATTAAGGGTAAAAGATTGTCGTTCCATTTCCTAGTAAGTTTGGTAAGAGATCAAATCATCAAACATATTGGAGCTACTTCAATGGCTAGGAAAAGGAACGAGACAACTAGATTACAAGGGAGGAAACACAGGAGGGGTGAGTACACCGAAGTGTACCCAGTAGGTTCAACTGACTGGGTAAGAGAAATCAGATAAGTATGTAATAACTAAGAATACCTCTCACCTGTAATGAAGGAGTTAGAACACAATACATATACTTCTATGTATGTATCTACATACATATATATATATATACACACACACACACCAAAACAAATTAAAAGAACAAGTGTAATCAATGATACAGTGCAATGATATGAATGAATGCAATGTATGGGGCAAAATTATGACGGTCGCACAATCGATGTACACATCTATCAAGATAAAACTATCAGATAGAACCTAGGGGTCTCACAGACCATGTACTAAAATCTATCAACCTTGCCATATGCTTGTGATCAAGGGGTATAACAATATCTCAACCTTTCGACCTTCTTGTGGTAAAGATTTTTTTTTTATAAAAGGTGGTACAATCATCATCATATCATATCATATTATTAAAAGTGGAAAGGTCCAAACACCAAAGTTGGATTACCATTTAACCTTATACTAAATTAAATATCTAATTAATTAAATAGTAAAATTTAAATTAATTATTTATCAATCAATAAACTAAATTAAAAAATCATTTTCATACTTTTTTGTCTATCAGACAATTATTACAAAGTCATTAATTAGTATAACTTATTTATTATCTTGGAATTACTTTCATTTAGTAGTAGTTGTTGCAAAAGGTACGATTTGTGTCTATGTGGATGTCATTTAATTGTCAATTTGTATTTTTTGCAAGAAATGTTTGTACATATTTTTTCATTTTTTTTGTTAGTTTGTAAAAGTTAAGTACAGTTGGAAAATTGAAATATAAATCTATATTAATCTTAAATAAATTTACTTTGTCAATAATGTACAAAAAATAAAAAAGCAATTCACAAGAAATAAAAATAATATAATAAATACAATGAGTCCTTTCATTACCTCCCATTATAATGTTCTTCATACCAAGAATTAAAATTACTTATATGCATATGAATGAAATTTAAATAATCTACCATTTCAAGCAAATGAAGAACCTAAATCATTATTCGTATGTGTTGAATCAACACCAAGTAGTAGTTCATTCTTATTAAATATTGTGTGGGTCATTCATTTGAAAAACAAAAATACAAATTTAATATAATTATTGAGAAAAAATGTCACGCCTCAGGAGGGTACCTAGACATAACAGATACTTAGAGACTATTGCTAGTCCCCAAGCGAACCACCTGTCCTTATTACATTCGTTCTTTCATTAAGATTAGCAGAAGAAATAAAAATGCATATCAGCGGGCACTCTATCGTAACACATTCCTAGCAAAGAAACATCGGTCATAGGCCACAGAACTAGTCAACACTATCCATCAAATGTCATAGAATGTAAAGAAAACTCAGTTTAGAAAAGAAAAGGGGAAAAGAACCCCAACATTAACCCACCATCTCTAAATTTCTATGAAGCCTCTATAACTAAAAATATAGGATGGTACCATGATAGGCCATGGCTACCACAAACTTAGAATGACCCAAAGCATAAAGAAAAGAAATAAAGACATCCTCTGAATACAGGGGAGGACTCACCAAGTCTCAAGAGCTAGAAGTCTGGACCTCAATGATTCGCTTGCTGAAATCCTCTGTCTACTAAATCTGCATCATGAAATGATGCAGCGACAGAGTGGCGTCAGTACGTGAAATGTACGGTATGTAAACGGGATAAAAGTAAGCAAAATAAATAGGATAACATGAAAAGATCAGCTCACCAAGTATTCATCTCATCTCAGAACAAGGAATAGATACTATCACATTTAACATCCGTCAAGACCCATACCATCAAATCAACATCTGAGTACTATCAAGAGGGAACCTATATGGGAGTTTCTCGGACCTACAGCCATCACCTATGAGCTGGTGATGATAAAAAGAAGCAATGTCATTGCCACATCCTCCCATTACAGTGCAAGGATAGAGGGCATGCATTATTGGATCCTGAATAGAAATAACATTAAGTCTTCTTTTGGGACTAAGGAAGCATCTATTTTCTCACGATTCAATCTTCACCTAAGCAGGCCACATAGGTATGAGTGTGAGTGGGACTCACTCTTACCCATTTCGGTAATCAATACTTCTCCCATAGACTCATTATGCTCATAAATATTAACATCAAGCTTTGTCACCATTTAGTCTCTTTGGGACTTGGGCCTCTGTTCATTCATAATTCATCAAGTCAAGGAATTTAGAATATTCCTTCAAGATTACATTCAACCTCTTTTAGGTTCTGAGGATATCAATTTCATCAACATCAATCATTAACACATTAAATTGAGGACCCAGACCACAACAAGCAAGTACACCCATGTCATCTAGGCTCTAGACATCAACCCCTAGGTTCATTCTTGTACTTTTTAACAAAGTAATCATGTAGAGTTCATGTAATAATTCAAATAGACCAGTTAACCAGTAAAATTTAGTTTGTGATGATCATCAACATGAAAATTTCAAGGAAAAGGTATACTTTATGCAAAAATACTCAAGAAAACTCAGACTTAAAAGTTCACTACATTCATCGATCAATTCAAATCACTTAAGGGGCATATGGAAAAATAATTCCATGTTTTTGGTTAGCCTTACATACCTGGATGAAGATTATCTTAATCATTTTCAAGAACTTGACCTTCAATCCTTGAACCTTCAAACCCTTCTTCTTCGTCTCTCAGGAATACTCTTTTGACTTAGAAAAATAATGGATTTTGAAACTCTTTATACGAATAAAAGGATTTTAAAACACGTTTTAAGACTTATAATAGGATGAAGAATGACCAAAAGGCCCTCCCCAAATTTATAAGAAAATTTTCAAAAAATCATGCACCGGACTGCGACGAGCCAGCTACGTGGACCAGTGTATTTCTCGCAAAAATTCCTCCGAACGAATTTTGAAACTTCCTATCGAAATTTTAAAAAAAATATAAGTGTCACTCCACGCCCTGTCTGCATCGCACCAAGGGCGCAGATTGACACTGTTTTTGAATTAATTAACAAAAATTATTATTTGACTCGATTGCCCTAAAATCGATTCGAGGCCATTCACCCACTCAAATTTTCATGCTGGTCGCATATCTAGCCTCGAATTTCTCATCGGAGTGTCAATAATGTACAAAAAATAAAAAAGCAATTCACAAGAAATAAAAATAATATAATAAATACAATGAGTCCTTTCATTACCTCCCATTATAATGTTCTTCATACGATAATTTTATGGGGTATTACATCATCTCCCTATTGGGATCATTCGTCCTTGAATGATGAGTAAAGGTAGAATGAATTCACGAGTAGAATCATAACTCACCTCTCTCCTCACTCGAGAACTCTTGAACTCTCAACTATCTATTACTTCAATATCTCTATCTTACACTTAAGAATAGAATCAACACATCAACTAGAGGATGGAAATTCAATTACGTTAAGGATAGGGACATTACCTTCGACATCATCCTTATTTAGCATGAATAGATGCAGGTATTTGATCTTTATAGCTTCCTCAGCTTCCCATGTAGTTTTCTCAACAAACTAGTTCCTCCATAGAACTTTGATGGAGGCTATCTCCTTATTCCTCAACTTACGAACTTGACGA
>DF359135.1:55316-71469 GCA_000787875.1 Solanum virginianum
GATCTGACACTAAGGATAAAGCAGACTCATTCTGGCATTGACTCCACCTTCATTGTTCTCCTCAAGTTGCACTCCCAGTTGGGCCAATCTATATACTTCCCTAGCTAATTCCTTCTTGCCTTCCTCCATATGGGTTGTGCTAGCCATGGACAACCTGCTAAGAGTATCAGCAACAATGTTAGTCTTACCTAAGTAGTAGAGAATGCTCATGTCATAGTCCTTGAGCAACTCCAGCCATCTTCTTTGCCGTATGTTGAGCTCTTTCTAACTAAAGACATACTGTAAGCTTTTTTGATCACTGAACATATCCACATGTACTTCATATAAGTAGTGGCGCCAAATCTTACGGACGAATACCATTGCAGCCAACTCAAGATTATGAGTAGGATAGTTCTTCTCATGAATCTTAAGTTGTCTAGAAGCATAGGCTATCACCTTCCTTCTCTGAATCAGCACACAACCCAGTCCAACTTTGGATGCATCACAATATATCACAAAATCTCCCATCCTATCGGACAATGTCAAAATTGGTGTTGTAGTCAATCTCTTTTTCAACTCTTGAAAATTTTTCTCGCATTTATCAAACCACTAAAACTTAGCCTTTTTCTGAGTCAGTTTGATCAATGGTGTAGAAAAGGAAGAAAATCCCTCAACAAATCTACGGTAGTAGCCTGCCAACCCCAAGAAACTTTGAATATCAGTTGGAGAGGTCGGTCTAGGTCAGTTCTTAATCATTTCAACCATCTGAGCATCTACTCGAATACCATCGCCCAAGATAACATGACCTAAGAAGGCCCCGGACTTGAGCCAGAGCTCATAGTTCAAAAACTTTGCATAAAATTCATGGTCCTTGAGAGTTGCAGAACCACTCTAAGATGATTAGCATGCTCCTCTTCATCCTTAGAATACACTAGGATTTTATCAATAAATACGATCAGGATCATATCAAGATACGGTCTAAATACTTTGTTCATCAAATCTATGAAAGTTGTGGGTGCATTAGTCAATCCAAAGGACATGACCAAGAACTCAAAATATCCATACTATGTCCTAAAGGCTGTCTTTAGAATATCACTTTCCCTTACCTTCAACTGATGGTATCCCCGATCTGAGGTCTATCTTGGAGAAGCAAGTGGCACCTTGAAGTTGGTTAAATAGATCATCCATCTTGGGGAGAGGATACTTATTCTTTATTGTGACCTTATTTACTTGCCGGTAGTCCATACACATTCTGAGAGACCTATATTTCTTATGCACGAATAGGACAGGAGGACCCCAAGGAGACTCATTAGGCCTTATGAAGCCTTTCTCTAACAAGTCTTTTAATTGCTCTTTCAACTTTTTCAGTTCAGCGTGGGCCATTCTATATGGTAGAATCGAGATAGGTTGGGTATCAGGGAGAAAGTCAGTCCTAAAGTCAATCTCCCTATCAGGAGGGACTCCAGGCAGATCCTTAGAAAACACTTTGGGAAACTCATTTACAATCAGGACTGACTCTAGAGTAAGGGACTCAACATCACCAGACTTAACTCGCACGAGGTGGTAAATACAACCTTTGGAGATCAACTTTCTGGCTCTAAGATAGGAGATATACTTTCCCTTAGGTGCAATAGAACTCCCTTTCCAATCTAGAATAGGCTCATTAGGAAATTGAAACTTAACAATTTAGGTTCTACAGTCAACAGAGGCATAACAGGCATGAAGTCAATCTATACCAAGTATTAATTTGAATCAACCATCTCCAATTCTACCAAGTCAGCTAAGGTATCTCTATGATAAACGGATACTACACAATCCCTATAAACTCTCTCAGCTAAGATAGACTCACCAGTAGGAGTGAAAACAGTAAAAGTTTCAAGAAAACATTCTAGAAGAATCCCAAATCTACTAGCCACATAGGGGGTTACAAAAGATAGAGTGGCTCTGAGGTCAAGTAATGCATAACAATCAAAAGTAAATACTAAAAGCATACCCATACCAACATCTGGTACTGCCTCCTGATCCTGGCGAATCCCTATGGCATAACGACAGTTAACCCCACCTGCTATACCTGTAGTCGTACCCCTCTGATGACTACCAGCTGGGAGCACTATAAAGGACTATGCTCTATTGCTATCACCCCATCTTCTCTTCAGGCACTCATACTGAATGTCACCAATCTGCAAACATAGGTAGCAAGCATCTATGCCCATATGACACTTACCTAGATTAAGCTTCCCACAATTACCACAGGGTGACTTTTTCTTCGTACCTTGTGTCACACTAGCTTAATATTGAGAACCCTAGGCCTTGAAATTCTAGAGACCCTGAGACGTCTAATCACACCTATTCTATTGGACCGGTGCACTGGCTACAGAAGGTGCATAGTGAGAAATAGAATTTATCATCCTTATTTTGTCTGTGTTGGCTAGGTTCATACCTGCCAATTTTCCTTTCTGCTCAATTGTTATTCTCAATCCCTCTTCTTTTCTTCCTCAGTTTGCTAGGCATACTGTCATGAACTAAGACTAGGGCCTAGATGTGACACGGCGAATAGGGAACCCGGAGGAACCACAAATAAGCCTCTTAGCATATCATTCACACATCCATGGTCGTGGAAGCATAATAAAAAGAATAAGAGATACAAATAAGGGTAACAGGACTAAGGGAAATCTTTAATAGTCATAAATTATTTTAAGACTCAAGCTCATAGCATAATTACATCTTATATCCAACAACACTTCTAACATAGAATGGAGTGGGGGCCAAGACACTTTTCGGGCTCACCCTTATAGTAACAAGTGATCAACATAAAGAGATATTGAAATGCAAGAGTAAGATAGATATCGCCCTTAGACTTGAGGACTCACCAAATCTTATCTCCCAAAGCACCGAACTAGCTACGAGGAGGATGATCAAAAGGTGCTCTGGTCCCTACATGGTAAAATCATATAGGTATAAAGAATGCGTTAGTACATTTGAATGTACTAGGTCTGTAGGATACAATACAACAAGAGTCATATGCATAATAATAAGATGCTTAATCATAATCAAGGAACATAAATTTAATATGGAATATATAGTCGAACCTTACACAAACATGTATGAGATGGGCCAAATAGTCACCCACTCGCCTTACGGTATAACCTTTTCGGAGAGTGTTATCCATACCCCTACCTTATGACATAATCTTTTTGATAGGTAGTATAAGACGCCCCCTACTTTATGATATAATCTTTAAGGCAAGAACCATGAATTATTCTACCTTATGACATGACCTTTTTAGTAGGAACCATGAATTGTACCTTACGGCATGGTCTTTTCAGTAGATCTTATAGGATGTCCTTACCTAATGATATAATCTTTTCGATAGGAGCCATGAATCATCCTACCTTATGGCATAGCCTTTTCGGTATATCTTATAGAATTTCAATACTTTATGCTATAATCTTTTTGGTAGCAGTCATGAAAATAGCTCATCAAACCCTCACATTCAAGTATCAAGAAAGTACTTCTCAGTCTCCCTTGAACACGAAAAACATGGGAGCCCCACAACTTAATTGTAATACCACATATACTTTACTTGAATTTAATAAAAACTTGGAAGTCCTTAATCAACATCAAGTCACTTGGCTTGTAGAACATGCAAATAGACCATCAATAACTTAAGAATTCATGTCAAGACATTTTATCAAACACTTGGCTGGTATGTAATGGTAGTTCAGAATCATGCAATTCAAAGTGTAATAGTATACAAAAACTTAATGTAAATCAACCCACCAACTCATGGTAAAATCCTTATGTATGATACATTGAAATCCTTCATCAAATCTCATCATAGATTATAGTTTCACAGCTCAAAACATGCATAGTCATAATAGACAAACCATCTCATAGTATAAGCTTAAAATAAGTGAACATGTGTTTTCAATCAACATTTCATAAAACTCCAACATAGTATATGATCATAATCCATAATGAAAAATACCCATAAGCAACACAACTTGGAAACATGCAATTTTCATGAAAAGAAAGGTTAGGCAGCATGGGTGAAAGGACCCAAAGGTTGAAACCCACATACCTCTACTTTGGGGATTTCCTTGGTGTAGATTTAAGCGAGAACTTGAATCTTGAATGAAGTTCTTGAAATCCAAAATTAAGCTTGGGTCACTTGAATCTGGATAAAATATTTGGCTAAGTGTAATAGAGGGTTTTGAGAGTGTATTGAGCGATATAAAGTTGAAAAATGGCTAAGTATAGCTCTTTTTATGCATAAGTAGGCATGGGGCTATGACCCCAATGCCCTTGAGATGAAAGTAAAAAAGGAGGAAAAATTATACCTGTTCGCGTTAGGGCCGCGACGCGGACATAATGTAGAATCAACTTTTACACTAATCCACGCCCCTGGCACGTCGTGGCCACGACGCGGATCACCACTAGAAAACACATTTTTGTGAAAATGATTTTTCGCTATGGGTCTCTAAAATCAGGGTTATACCCATTCTCCACTGAATTTTGCCCCTGATCATGGATATGGAGTTAGATTTTTGATATCACGGATGGATTTTGAGATATATGGAAATTATGATTATGGGCATTTCGAGGCATATTTTCAGGTGTTTTTGGGGCGTTTCAATATTTCTCCCTTGGGAACATTCATGCCCAAATGTCAAAGAAACATGCATGAGAGATTAAATTATGAAGTTTTTAGCCTGACATGAATGCAATTTTTACATTTAAAATCATTTTCAAAAAGTCCCAACATGAATGTCAAAAATCATCATAAACTTTTTACCATGGACATGATATGTATGCAAAATGTCATGAGGGGTGGAACGTAAGACTTGAAATCATGGAAAAGACTTAGTTTGCTAACTCAACCTTAAATAAAATGAAAGATGTACGGATATCTCTCTTTTATGTTCGCTCCGGCTCCCAAATGCCTCTTTCAACTCATTGATTTCTCCAAAGAACCTTAACAGATGCTACACCTTTGTTCCTTAACCCTTTCAACATGTCCACATAACATCTCCACCGAGACCTCCTCATAGGTCAACTCATCCTCCACAACAGCCACAACATTAAAGAGTTCTATAGCACTCGGGTCACTAACACATCTCCTCAACATAGATACCTGAAAAACTAGATGAACCCTACCCATTCTCATAGGGAATTGCCATTCATAACCAACGTTACCAATTCTCCTCAACATTAAAAAAGTACCAACAAACATTAGGATTAATTTTCTTTTATTGCCGAAACGAACCACAACCCTCACGGGTGGGACTCACAAGGAACCTAATTATCAAGACAAGCTCACATAGCCTACCTTACCTTAGTACTTATAGACACCACCTCCCCCTTGGGGGAAAACCTCCACTTCACCATCTTCCACCAAAGCATTCAACTCTAGCAAGGTGGGGTTATGGTCTTGCTCTAATTGACCCCCTTCAGCCAAATTGGATTTGGAACCATCAAACCACTACACTACTATTTTCAACTTCATCCAACCTTACTCACAACCTAGCCAATCAGTGAACCTATTTATCCACCTCCTTATTACGCAAAATTCTCACTTCTCATATTAGCAAGCAACCTCTTATCCCTCAAAATTTGCAACACTACCCTCAAATGATTCACAAGCTCTAAATAAATCAATACCTCATCACTAAAGACCACCACAAATATGTCTAGGTAGAGTTTAAAGACCCTTTTCACGAGATCCATAAACATAGTTATTGCACTAGTCAACTAAAATAACTCTATCACCACTCAAAATACTTATTCCTACTCTGAGAAGACATCTAAGGATATCACCCTCTCTTACCCTCTCTTGGGGAAAAATTGGACCGAAGATCAATCTTAGAGAAATGACTAGCCCCTTGTAGTTATTCAAATAGGTCGTCTATCAATAATCATCATGTTACAACCTTGGAGGATTGATATACATGTAACGAAATTACCCCAAGACCCCAAAACCCATCATGGTAAGTTTAACAAAATCACAAGATAAGACTTTATGCAATAAGGACATGGGACAACCCTTATAGACTTTTCTAGTAACAATAGACTCATTTATGGGGTAGACACCTGAGAGGTTCACATAACAACTCGGGACACACATGAAGTTTACTAGCAGTCAAAAAGAATAATGAAAGAAATAGCTGCACCCGGACCTATCAAAGCATGCACATCAAAATGAAAAACATTTAACATACTGGTATCAACATTGGGCACCTCATCCACCCCTTGTCTCCCTTGAAGAGCATAGAACCGATTATGTTATGGCACACCTCCTGGTTGGCCCTCTTGAGCCCTTTGATCAACATGACCACCTTACCCTTGTGGTCAGCCATCTTTACCCTTGTTATGAGCATGTGGATATTTCGGTATTTTGTGGCCCATCTCACCACACCCAAAGCATGCACCTGTATTCCTCTAATATATGCCATCATGATTTCTCTCATATTTTGGGTATTTAAGACGAGTCACCTCATCATCACCCCCTTGGAGCCTTCAGTTAGGTGCCCCATCCTTAGCAATCCTCTTATTTGGAGCACTAGAAGATCCTTGACCTTGAAACTTGATACTTTGTTAGAACTAGTCACCTTCAAACTGAGCCCACTTGGATTCCCCACTTCTTTTCTCCTGAGTTTCTCTCCCTCAAGTAGTCTGGCATAGGTCATGAGCCGAGACAAATCTATATCACTTATTAACATGGCGGCACAACACTTTTCATTAACCAAGTCGGACGCACCCATCATAAATTTGTTCATCCTAGACCTCGGCTAGGCTAGCAATTATGGAGCATACTTAGAGAGCTTGTTGAACTTAAGGGCAAACTCCCTCACACTTATGGAACCTTACTTCAGATTCATAAACTCCATCATTTTAGCCTCCCTTAGCTCGATAGGAAAGAACTGGTTGAGAAATGCAGCTTTGAACTCTTCCCAAGGAATAGCATCATGATTTCCCCTCTGCATCTTCCATTGACAAACCCAATTTAAGCCACACGCTTTAGTTAGTGGGCTGCTACTTCCGTCTTCTCTTTTGAATTGACCCCAATGATGAATATAACCTTGTACACTTCATTTAAGAACTCTTGGGGATCCTCATCTGTCTTGGATCCATGGAACTCTAGTGGGTTCATTCTAGTAAAATCCCTTACCCTAGAAGTTGGAGTGGGAGCATGAGTGGCTTGGACCCCTTGGTAAATTTGGTTGCACATTGCATGTGCCAACATAGTAATAGCATTTCAAAACTCAACTTCAGTAGCCCCTCCATTTTGAAGAGCTTGAGGAGCGGGGTAAGCCGGTTTTTATGCGGGTACGTGGGCCCTCTTTGGTCTTCCTTTTTGTAGAGGCATGATCAACTAGAATAGGAAAGAGTAATCGTTAGGGTACAAAGCCTTATCTTACATCTAAATCACCATATAGACCATGAAGAGGTGAAACATTTCCTAAAATGTCTCATAGCCTCCCATTTATAGTTGTAGCGTACTTCACAACGATGAATAAGACTCTAGTGACGTGGTGTAATGAACTCTGAGGACCATTAACAACCTAGTACTCTGATACCAAGTTTGTCATGGCCCAAGCCTAGGGCCTAGATATGACACGACGAATGCAAAACCCAGAGGAACCCCAAACAAGCCTTTTAGCAAATCATTCACATATCCTTGGTTACGAAAGCATAATAACAAGAATATTAGATACAAATAAGGGAAATGGGACTAAGGGAAATCTTAAATAGTCATAAAACATTTCAAGAGTCAACCTCATAGCATACTTACATATTAGTATCCAATAACACCTCTAACATAGGATGGAGCAGGGGCCGAGACACTTTCTGGGCTCTCCCTCATAGTAACAAGTGTTTAACATAAAGAGATATCAAAATAAAAGAGTAAGATAGACATTGCCCTCAGAATTAAGGACTCACCAAAGCTTATCTCCCAAAGCAACGAACTAGCCATGAGGAGGATGATCAAAAGGTGCTTTGGTCCTTATATGGTAAAATCATATAGGCATAAAGTATGCGTTAGTACATTTGAATGTACTAAGTATGCGAGAAGCAATGAAACAAGAGTCATATGCCACAATAATAAGTGCTTAATCATAATAAAGGAACATAAACTTAATATGGAATATATAGTCGAACGTTAACAAGCATGCATGAGATGAGCCAAATAGTCACCCACTCGCCTTACGGCATAACCTTTTGGAAGAGTGTTATCCATACGCCTACCTTATGACATAGTCTTTTTGGTAGGTAGTATAAGACGTCCCCGACTTTACAATATAATCTTTTAGGTAGGAACTGTGAATTATTCTACCTTACGACATGGCCTTATCGGTAAGAACCATGAATTGTACCTTATCCTTTTTCATAGATCTTATAAGATGTCCTTACCTTATGATATAATCTTGTTGGTAGGAGCCATGAATCATCCTACCTTATAGCATAGCCTTTTCGGTAGATCTTATAGAATATTCATACCTTACAATATAATCTTTTTGGTAGGAGTCATGAAAATAGCTCATCAAACCCTCATATTCAAGTATCAGGAAAGTAGTTCTCATTCTCCCAAGAACATAACAAACATGGAAGCCCTCCAACTCAATAGCAACGTCATAGATACTTTACATGAATTTAATACAAACTTGGAAGTCCTTAAGCAACATGTAGTCACTTGGTTTATAAAACATTCAAATAGACTATCAATAACTCAAGAATTCATGTCAAGACATTTTATCAGACATTTGGTGGGTGTGTGATGCTAGTTCAAAATCATGCAATTCAAGAATGAAATAGTATGGAAAAACTCATTGTAAATCAACCCACCAACTTATGGTAAAACCCTCATGTACGATACATTGAAATGCCCCATCAAATCTTATCATAGTTTCATAGCTCAAAACATTCATAGTCACAATAGACAAACCATTTCATAGTATAAGCTTGAAATAAGTAAATATGTGTTTTCAATCAACATGTCATGAAACCCCAACATATTATATGATCATAATCCATAATGAATAATACCCATAAGCAACACAACTTGAAAATATGCAATTTTCATAAAAAGGAAGGTTGGGTACCATGGGTGAATGGACCAAATGGTTGAAACCCATATACCTCAACTTTGGGGATTTCCTTGATGTAGATTTGAATGAGAACTTGAAGCTTGAACAAATTTCTTGAAATTCAGAATTAAGCTTGTCACTTGAATTTGGTTGAAATATTTGGCTAAGTATTAGAGAGGGTTTTGAGAGTGTATTGAGTGATATAGAGTTTAAAAATGGCTAAGTATAGGCTTTTTACGCATAAGTGGGCATTCGACATGACCCCAATGCCCTTTGGCCAAAATAAAAAAAAGGAGGAAAACTATACATGTTTGCATTAGGGCCGTGACAAGAACACAATGTGGAATCAACTTTTACACTGATCAGCACCCTTAGCACGTCGTGGCCATGGCGTGGATCGCCACTGGAGATCGCATTTTTGTGAAAATGAGTTTTTGCTATAGGTCCTGTAAAATTGGGATTATACCCATTCTCCACTCAATTTTGCCCCTTAATCACGAATATGAAGTTGGATTTTTGATATCACGCACTAATTTTGAGATATATGGAAATTAGGATTATGGGCATTTCTAAGGCACATTTTTGGTTGTTTTTGGAAATCTAAAAATCTAGAGCATATCTGGACAACTTAATGAACTTGAGACTATACTCCTTGATGGTCATCCCTCCTTGTTTTGAAGTTCACAAACTCCTCAACCTTCATATCCCTCAACTCTTGAGGAAACAAATGGTTAAGGAAAGTAGTCTCAAACTCATCCCATTCCGCAGGCTCAACATCTTCATCTCTACTGTCCTCCTATTGGTTGTACCAGATATTGGCAACATCCTTCAGCTGGTAAGAGACAAGTTCAACCTCTTCAACTCCGCTAGTATGCATGACCCTCAAAACCTTATACATCTCATCGATGAAATTATGTTGTCCCTCTTCAACCTTTAACCCCGTATACACTGGAGGGTTCATCCACAAAAAAGTCCCTGAGTTTGGTTGACTGTGGGCTCCTATAAACTGGAGGTAGGAGCCTGAGGGCCTCAGTTGTTACTCTGGGAGGTCACTAACTAAGTAAGCATGGCAATGGCTCCCCTAAACTCTGCCTTTAAGGTGGAAGCTGGCTGAGGCTGTGCTGGGGGCGCTTGTAGGACCTCAACAGTCCTGGCCGGTGACCCCGTCTCCTTGTCTCTACCTGAACCGGGATCTCTGGTTGGGCATACTCAGCAGTTAGGACTGAGGTATCTCTTTGAGCAGCTGTTCCTTTGGATACATATTCTATAAACGTGTAATGCATGAATTAGAATGAGATATTTCATAGAGTTAAACTCTATCGCCTGAATTCAGATCATGGAAGAAGGGTAACACTTCCTAATGTCCTATAACCTCCTGCTTATGAAGTGTGGTGCACAATATACCCATTAACAAGATTTTACTAGACATGGCTTCATAAACTTCCTAGGACACTTGAACTCTGGGCTTTGAAACCAAGTTTATCATGACCCGGGAGGGTATCTTAGGTGTAACTGACACTCAAAGACTATTACTAGTCACCAAGCGAACCACTTAGCCTCATTATATTCATTCTTTCATTAAGATTAGAAAAAGACATAAAAATGCATATCAGCGGGCACCCTATCCTATCATATTCCCATCAAAGAAACATGGGCCATAGGCCATAGGCCACAGAACTAGTCATCAATATCCATCAAATGTCATAGAATATAAAGAAAACTCAATTTAGAAAAGAAAAGGGGAAAAGAACCCCAACATCAACCCATCATCTCTTTATGTCTATGAAGCCTCTATAGCTAACAATCTAGGATGGTACCATAACAGGCCATGGCTACCACAAAACTAGAATGACACAAAGCATAAAGAAAAGAAATTAAGACATCCTCCAAATGTAGGGGAGGACTCACCAAGTCTCTGGAGCTGGAAGTCTGGACCTCAACGATTTGCCTACTGAAATCTCTTATCTATCGAATCTGCATTATAAAATGATGCAACGCCAGAGTGGCATTAGTACGTAGAATGTACGGTAAAATTCTCTGTCTACTGAATATCCATCATGAAATAATGCAATGCTAGAGTGGCTGAAATGACCCCAAAAAGTGCCAAAAAATGTGCCTTAGAATGCCTAAAATTTTAAATTTCATATATCTCAAAATTCATGCGCGAATAAAAAATTTGACTTTATATTCTTATTTAGGGGGGTCAAAATTAGTGGGAAGAGGGTCTAATCCCGATTTAAGAGCAAAAAATTAGCAATTATAATTTTTCAAAGTGCGATTTCCAGCGTGGGATACGCGTTACTTCCGCGACGCGCCTTTGTGTAAAAAAGTGCCTATTTTTTAGTTTGGTCTAGGACTTCTAAGTCTTGGGCCTAAGTGTTCAAAAACATGTTTTTATCTATACTTAGCCATATTTCACCCTCATATCATCCTAAACATTCCCCAATACTCACTCAAACACTTAGTCATATTTTCACTCCTAAATTTAAGTCTCAAAACCCTTATCCGGAACTAAGGTTTTCCTTCAAGGTTCTTCTTCAAGCTTTAAGTCTTCATCTCCAATCTTTACCAAGTTCATCTCCAATCTAAGGTATGTGGATTTTGTTCATGGGTTCCTTTCACCCATGATACCTAAGCCTCCTTTTACTCAAATTGCATGATTTAAAGTTGATTTACAAATGGATCTTGCTTATCATGAAATTCACTGTACACTATGTTAAAGCTATGTGAAATTATGACTGTTTTGCCATATTTTAAGCTATAAATCTTTGATCTATTGTAAGATTTGAGGAGGGATTTTGATGTATGTTGCTTAAGGGTGTTGCAAGGTGTGGATTGATGGTCTAACAATGGATTTTCTTGCATGATTTCATCTCTATATTTCATGGTTTTATACTAGCATACACACCCTCTAAGTGTTTGATAAAATGTCTGATTGTGGTTTCTTGAGGAGTTGAAGGCCGAAAGCATAAGATATGATATGATTGATTGTATGATAATGAATGAGCTTAAGTATATAATATACTCTATATAAAGTGTTGCATTAGACCATGCCCTATCTGGAAGGGACAATAGCCTGGGTAACCGAGGTAGGGGTTTGTACTCATCAACCATGTGAGGGGTTTGTACTTCAACACCATAGTAATAAGGTGTAATTGTCATCAACCATGTGAGGGGTTTGTACCACACCACCGGAATGATGGGGTGAAACCATCATCGACCAACCAAGGGATTTGTACCTCAAAAATCTAACTTGATCTCTTCTACACATATGATATCTACACATATGATATCTTATATAAGCATAAGCTACTTAAGCATGTTTTACTTATGGATTGATCATACATGCCATATTGTTATATTATGCCTATTACCTATTATTACACATTTTGACTATGATGCCTAATTCTTGTTGCATTGCATCCTACATACTTAGTATATTCAAATGTACTAACACATACTCTTGCCTATATGATATAACTATATAGGAACCGCTGCCAAGTTGATCATCCTCCTCCTTCACATGGCTAGTTCGATACTACTCAAGCTAGTTGGTGAATTTTCCACTTCGGGGACCTTAGTCTATATTGCTCTTATTATGTATTGAGGCATTCTTCTTTATTGCCTGTTTTGACTATGAGGGTGAGCCCGGTTGCTTTGTCTTAGCCCCTGCTTGTATCCATGTAGTAGAAGTATTTGTTGGAAATGTTATGTATCTATGATATGAGTGTTGACTCCTTATATCTTGATTATGATGTTATGCAAGTTTTCCCCTTAGCCCCTTGGCCCATATTCTTACTCATTATGTCTTTTATATGCTTTTATGACCAATGATATGTAATGATAAATTAAGAAGCTTGTTTAGGGTTCTTTTGGGTTCCCATTTGCGGTGTCACATCTAGGCCCTAGGCTTGGGTCGTGACAAACTTGGTATCAGAGCAGTAGGTTGATAGATCCTTAGAATCTAATACACCACATCACTTAGAGTCTTATTTATGGTTGTGAAATGCGCCATGACTATGAGTAAGAGGCTATAAGTCATTTTAGAAATGTGTCCCTGCTTTATGTTTTAAGTCATGCTATAGAGTTGTGATAAGTTTTTCCCCCGTAATAATTGTTCTTTGCTATTATATATCATGCCAAACACTCGAGGAAGAAGGGCCCAAACTCCCGAGGAGCAACTTACCATTGGTGAGCTCTGGGATGCTCTCACTATGCTTGCCCGTATTATGAGCAACCAAGTCAACCAAGAGGACCGAGCCCCTAAAGCTACTAACCCGAGAGTTAGGGTAAGAGACTTCATAAGGATGAATCCTCCGGTGTTCTAATGGTCAAAGGTAGATGAAGATCCACAAGAGTTTATTAATGAGGTCTACAAGATCTTGAATATCATGGGTGTTGGGCCGAATGAAAAGGCAGAGTTGGCAGTGTACCAATTCAAAGAGATAGACCAAATATAGTATGATCAATGAAAGGGTGAGAAGCGAATTAGTAATGTGGTGCTTTGGGAGGAGTTCAAATTAGCTTTCCTTAATTGATTTTTCCCTCTTGAGCTTAGGAAAGCTAAGTTGGTAGAGTTCATGAACTTGAATCAAGGCACTATGAGTGTGAGGGAGTATGCCCTTAAGTTTAATCAACTTTCAAAGTATGCACCTTATTTAGTGGTCGATCCTAGATTTAGGATGAATAAGTTCATGATGGGTGTCTCTGGCTTAGTAAGTGAAGAACGTCGGTCTGCCATACTAATTAGTGACATGAACTTATCTCAGTTGATGACCTATGCTGAGCAAATGAAGGAGGAGAAATGGAGGAAGAGAAGGGGGCATGAGGCCAAGAGGGCCATATTTGAGGGTAAATTCCAAAAGGGTGCTAGATTTTGTCAAGTCTAAGGGTCTTCTCATGCTACTAATAGGGGGTTTGCCAATGACTTCCCTAGGCATCAAGGTGTTGGTGGGGTGGCTCCAATTGATGTGTGCCGTAAATGTGAAAGGAGCCATGGAGGCCCATGTTTGAGAGGCTCTAATATATGCTATTAATGTGAGGAACTTGGTCACAAGAAGGTGGATTGTCCAAGTAATTGTGGCAAGGGCTGGGGTGCAAATGCAGTTCCATTGGGTAGAGGTGGTCCTTAAGGTGGTGCCTCAAGGCACAATCGATTTTATGCTCTACATAGGAGGCAAATGGTTGATGAGGTTCTTGATGTTGTTACCGATATGTTGAATATCTTTGACTTTGATGTATATGCTTTGATTGATCCGGGTGCCACTCTTTCCTTTGTTACCCCTTTTGTTGCTAAAAAGTTTTATGTTGACCCCAAGTTGTTATATGAGTTATATGAAGTGTCTACTCCTATTGGTGCCTCTTTTGTTGCTAGGAAGGTTTATAGAGGTTGTCCTATTTACATTTTCCATAAGTTGTTGCCTTGTGATCTTGTTAAATTAGACATGGTTAATTTTGATATCATTCTTGGGATGGATTGGTTACATGCCTACTATGCTTCTATTGATTGTAAAACTTGTAGGGTCAGGTTTCAATTCCCTAATGAACCCATCCTTGAGTGGGAAAGTCAAGATATGCTGGTCAAGGGTAGATTCTTTTCATGCATTAAAGCCCGTAAGTTGATCTCTAAGGGGTGTCTTTATCATCTTGTGAGGGTTAGAGATGTGGAGTCTAAAGCCCCTTCTATAGAGTTAGTTTTGATTGTAAATAAGTTTCTTCATGTCTTCCCAAATGACCTTCCCGTTATCCCTCCCGAAAGGGAGAAAGATTTTGGTATAGACCTCCTCCCCAATACTCAACCTATATCTATTTTTTCTTATTGTATGGCCTCGGTGGAGTTAATAGAGTTAAAGGAGCAATTGAAAGATTTGTTAGAGAAGAAATTTATTGGACCTAGCCTATCACCTTGGGTGCTTCGGTGTTGTTTGTAAAGAAGAAGGATGGATCCCTTAGAATGTGCATTGACTATCGGCAACTTAATAGGGTCACCATCAAGAATAGATATCCTCTTCCAAGGTTTGAATGACTTATTTGACTAATTGCAAGGGGATAGCTTCTTCTTTAAGATTGATTTTCGGTCCAGGTATCATCAAGTGAGGCTGAGGGAATGTGATATTCCTAAGACAGCCTTTCGAAATATATATAGGAATTATGAGTTTGTTGTGATGTCGTTTGGGTTGAGTAATGTACTAGCCATCTTCATGGACCTAATGAATAAGGTCTTGAAACCTTACCTTGATTCCTTTATTGTGGTCTTCAATGATGACATTTTTATCTATTCACATTGTAGGGAGGAGCATATGCGACATTTGAGGGTTGTGTTACAACTATTGAGGGAGGAGAAATTGTATGCCAAATATGACAAGTGTGAATTTTGGTTGAAGGAGGTTGCATTCTTGGATCATGTGGTGTAGGGGGATGGTATAAAAGTGGATCCTAAGAAAATTGATGTGATTAAAAATTGGACTAGCCCATTGACCCCATCAGATATTAGGAGCTTCTTGGGCCTTACAGGTTACTATAGAAGATTTGTGAATGGGTTCTGCTCGATTGCATTGATTAGAGTCAGGAGCTTCTTGGGCTTAGCGGGTTATTATAGAAGATTTGTGAATGGGTTCTCCTCCATTGCTTTGCCTATGAAAAAATTGACTCAAAAGAAGGCTAAGTTTGCGTGGACCGATGAGTGTGAGAGCAACTTCCAAACATTAAAAGACAAGCTTGTGTTCGCTTCTATATTGTCACTACCGGATAGGCTTGAGGGATCTGATGTGTATTTTGATGCATCTTGAGTGGTTTTGGGTTGTGTGTTGATGCAAAGTGATAAGATCATAGCTTATGCTTCTAGACAACTCAAGGTTCATGAAAGGAACTACCCTACCAATGATCTAGAGTTAGCCGTCGTTGTGTTTATATTAATGATTTGGCGTCACTACTTGTATGGGGTGCATGTGGATGTGTTCACCGATCATAAGAGCCTCCAATACGTCATCACTAAAATGGATCTCAACTTGAGGCAAAGGAGATAGTTAGAACTTCTTAAAGACTATGATATGAGTGTGTTTTTTCATCCAGGTAAGGCAAATGTGGTT